>QNGE01007888.1:0-20218 GCA_008508345.1 Paragonimus westermani
CATAAGGTTGGGGAAACTCTGGGCGTACGAATCCAGGATCTAACACTACATTTATAACATCTACTATGGCAAACAATTTGCTAGCGGAATTGTTGATAAAAACTGATAAGGTATTATTATTTTTGCAATGCTTATTGGAATATATAACCCTATCTACTCTTTGTTGTGGCATTTCACTACGTACTCGAGATTTTTCCGGGCATACGGAGAATTGAGTCGATGTTTTGGAGAGCTGCATGAAGTGAGCGTCTGATAACTAAGGTTTACATGACGTCGTTCTGCTGGACTTATTATCAAGCGCCGCGTTCACAGTTCGAGGGGTGTTAGAAAGCTAGGTGCTGATCTACGTGATGCGCATCTGACGGCTAAAGCTTTCTCAGACCACACTCAAAATGGTCATCATGTCATACGGAGTGTTTGAAGATAGACATTGTGTTTGTTAACGTAAGGTAACTGTCCGAACCATTTTTAAAACGCTCAATGTTGTTACTGGCTCTGAATTCAATCGGAAGTTTATTCCAAATGTAGGAATACTTTACAAGGAAGAAGATTGCACGTACATTTTTCCGGGATATCAGGGTTGGCAAGGTGGAACATTTATTTCTTAGACTATATGGAGGACTGTGTTGTAAGTGGACGGTGAACACTGTGGTAATCGCGTCCGAATGTATGAGTTTATACAACAGCGTAAAGTTCAACTTTAGTTTACGCAATCGAAGCGGATCAATACCAAGTTTTTCACAGCGCTGTCTGTAGGTGAGCGATGAAGAATATCCTAATAAGCTTTTGGTAAACGGTCGTTGAAGGTTTTCCAGCACGATACTATCACACTTGCGTGGACGACAGCAAATTAAGATGCAGTACTCGAGTTGAGGCCCAGCACACATTTTGTGGAGCGTCAGCTTCGCAGCTAGTAGACTAAACGTCTTTTTGATATAGGCTACTGTTCTTTTAGTTTTTGCTACCTGGAAGCATACTTCTTCAGGGAAATTGATGGAGTTTGAGCACCGTATTCCTAGGTCTTTGACCGAAGTTGCTGTATCAATATCACAACCATCTAGTGAGATGGAGCCATGAGGTAATTTACAACCATGAGTGATGATGTTCGATTTGTTCACTGAGAACTACATCAGCCATGTTCTGCACCACAACTGCAATGACGCTAGGTCTTGTTGTATATTTTGTAGACAGAAATTGATTTTGCTGCCATGGCGCAATGTGTAAACGATTTTGATATCGTCAGCAGACAGAAATGGTTTGCCATATGTAATAACGTCGCACAAGTCATTTATGAACATTAAGAAGAGCAACGGACCCAGAACGCTTCCTCGGATCACCCCACTAGCCGCTGGTTTCGGTGTTGAGTAGTGCTCCTCTATTTTGACTGTCTGAATGCGACCTTCAAGGTATGTCAACAGCCAGCTATACAAGGAATCTTGTGTGCCAATAGGTGCTATTTTGATCAAGGGGCGCTTATGAGGCAAACGATCAAAGACCTTTTGCAGGTCCGAGAGTATGTTATTGACCGCACTTCTTGCGTCAACAGGCGTCGATATATGGTTTAAGGATTCCAGCTGACATGTCATACAAGAGCGTTTACTAAGGGAACTGTGCTGTGAAGGGTTTATAGGGTTTTGTGTCCTTGAGAACTGGACTATGTGCACCTTTGTTATCCACTCAAACATTGTTGAGCAGATTGACGTATGGTTGATGGGACGATATTTACTAACGTCCTGCCTTGGACCACCCTTGTGACGAGGCATAATGAATGAGGTTTCCCACTGAGGAGGGAAGACGCGGGATGAAGGTGATATGTTGAACAAATTGAGTAAGAGGATGAGTTTACCCTCACCTGTCTACTTGACGACCATTGGTGGGATACNGACGACCATTGGTGGGATACCATCTGGTCTAGGATGGATTGACAGCCTAATGTTAGCTAGCTAAGAAAGAGCATTTCGAACATCGATTAGAACATTACTCAAAACTTGATCTGTTTTCGACGGGATATTAGCAGGTAATTGGGTGCTTTCTATACTAAACGGTTAGCGAAATATGAGTTGGAGATATCGCACATCGCTGAAGGGTAGTCGACAATCGTTTTGTCTTTGAGAGTAATAATTCTCATTGCAGGGTCCTTCATGGAATTTCCCCGTCCCAATAGTTGCAATACTGATCGCGAGTTTCTGTTCGTTTATTTGACGGAGTTGCATCTGATGTTTTTTTTGTTCAGGCACTTTGCTGCCTGTTTGTTTCTGACGACCCATCCACCTCTTGTGACAAGTTTCAAAACCCGTTGCCCAGTGTTCTTAAGGGGTGCACAGAATATTTGTGCCAACTCCCAACTTCCGATGTTTGAATAAACTCAAGGTTGCTGACTGTTGGAAGACAGCACGCACAACACCAATAACTAAAAGGCACACGACCAACTTTCATCAGGTCTCGTGAAAATTCGCGGTACTAAAAGTTAAGAGAAACTCGTTCTTGTTCAAAAAGAAGCCCAGGTCAACATCATAATTTCCAGTCGGTCTGCGCATTGTCCTTCACCCGCAGCCTCGAATAATGTGGTTTGCGTGGTCTTTTCCATTCTATTCTCTCTTGACCAAAACCCAGTGGCCGTCCGCATGTGCTTCCCAGACTACAGCGACAATTTTGGAAGCGTTGATAAAACGATGTTATTTCAAATTATTAGGACACTTGAAATACAAGCGTTAACTCCCACAATTTTACGTGGTTACTCCCCAATTCGGAGTCAATGTATTTCATTCAGAGGTCAAACCCCATCGCCACTTATCAGTAGCTCTTGAGTTCTACGGACGGTCTTATTTGAGTTCATTTTGTATTCAATCCACTCCAGTCGACGACTGCTGTGTGTAATTACACATGCAGTTGATATGGTGTTGGGCACTGAGTACCCAACAAGGGTTATCTCGCCGTGCCTTCTGGGCAACTATCTGGTCAACGTCCGGCAGCTCGTATCGTAAAGCATCTTGACGTGTTGACATTTTACTTCCGCCCGTGTAAACGGATCGGCACGAGAAACTTCCGATGCCAGAAAATAATGAAAACCCGGTACTGACTGTGAATATCTGCGGACTAATTTGAGAAGCAACACATAACAGTTTTACCTCTGATGCTTTCATCAAAGTCTGGAGACTTCCAGCATGTCCCCGGCACTGAACTTGTTTCAAGTCCCCCAAATCTGGTTTGTTATGGTGTTCCAGTGAATATGTTGTTCAACGGTAGTTTTTCCGAAGTTTTTTCCAAAAGGAAGAGCTGTTTTTCAGATCCGTGAATCGCTTATCCCTTTGCAGTAACATTCCTCTTGAACAAATCGTTAGCTACAGTGTTCCTGATCATTTCAAAATTTGCGAAACTTTTTGGTATAACCACTGAACGCAACCCACCCGTTACACCCCATTTCCTCAAAATGTCTTTCCACATCTTCAACTGGATAAATGTGCAAACGTTTATTTGTACGCGCTTGGTCTAATTATCCTTCTGTCATTACCTAATCAACTTGATTTCCCCAAAGATGCAACTTTCGCATAATTAAGTTAACCTGGGAGTTAAATCAGTAGCTAGTATTCATAAGTGATAAATTGTGGCCAAGTTTGCCTTTCTTCCTTTGATGTCTACGGTCGCACCATTAACTTGGCTGCCTGAAGGCGTTCAGTCAAATGCAGTTATTTTGTTGACGATGTACACAGGTAGAAGGCCGAAAATTTGCTTTGTTTGAAGCATTGTGTTGAATTGACATGATACGAGTCGGCCCGGTGAAAGCGTCGTATCCAGTTGCTTTTTGCCTCCCGGACTCAACAGGCACAGACAAATTACGATCCGGGAGGCCAGTGGTTATCAAGACGAGAGTTTCCTGACTAACAAGGGAGGGGTCAAGGACAAGCGAACAGATGAAAATTTAGATCGTGATAATCAACACCCTAACGTGCCCAACAGTTGTCGTTACTCAACACATGGCCGTCACAACATCCGCCTTGAAACCAGTATGGGGTGGAACGTTTGCACAGCTGTTGACTGAGTGGGAAAAGTTAACAAGACCACCTACTCTAAATGCTTTCCACTCCTGTGACAGCCGTCAGCATTTACTTGATTCTGAAGTACATTTCGCGGATTTAATTGTCCGCTCTCTTCATCTGTCGCATACTCGTCACCTCCTCGACTGTCCACATCCAACAATTAATTGAGCACTGAACGTCATGTTTTACTTGACCAGCGGTCTCACAATGGTAGCTGATAACCATGTCCGTAGCAAAATCACGTGGCCGTAGAGTGACCTGTCTAACGTCATCGGATGGTTTAGACAAGAGCCTTCCACTGAAAGTTGAGACATCATTCAAGTGCGTTTTCGTTCGTTTGAACAGCTCCTTTCACGACAGACTGGATGGTTACCGCGAAAACTGAGGGGTTGATCCATGCGTGTTACTTTGCAATAAATTGAGGTCTTCGGTGTTCCATCCGGTTTGCAGATGATTGGTACACCCAAGAACGATAGTTGGTTGTCGGTTTAAATATCCATCGTAATTTTAATATCGTTGAAAACATATCACACCTCAGAGCCCTGAAGAAAGGAAGAAAACTAAGTGCGCCTGGTGATTTTTTCGCAACGCATTCCTACAAAATTTTATTGGACAGAGTCTACTACAGAATGACAGAAATTTTCACTCTACGAAACACATCGAAAGAACGAATTCCACTGTCATACATCAAAACTGCGTGACTTCTGAGACCACATAATATCACATTGATACACAAGCCAACAGCAACTTTGCGAAGAGTAGCATCGGAATCAAAAGAACTACCCAAACCCACCGACAGGAGAAACGTTACGAAATTTAATGCAATGACGGTGGACAACAATGTATCGGCTAAACGGGATAGAAATTTTCAACACGGCTACAAGAACACGAATTGGCTCTCAAGAGGCACGAACGAGTTCCCCTGATCTAGGTCCGGGAGGGCGAAACTGGACACGCCTTCAACTTAAATACGGCAGAAATCCTTACTCAGACAGACATCCAAGAGAAGTTCTGGAGACTTGATGTTCAGCCGGTCCATTAAACAAACGCACTGAGGTGGACAAAATCTACGAACCAATGTGAACCGAGGAATTGAGGAGATATAGACGTCATCAAGCCCAAATACCTGTACACCCAAACGGAGCAACTTGAGCGGGTTAGACCAAAGTCGAACCTATGCAGTAAATAACCAAAAACGAAACGAAGAGATGACTCACCCAGTCAATTCCCAACCAATCCAATTCGAGGTCAGACTGCGGTAGCGATAGGAAGTAGCCAATCAGATTCCAGCTCAGAGACTCAAGAACCGCAGGGAATAAGTGATCGGAAACCGGGTCATGGTTCAGATGTTGGGCCAGGTGAAAGGTCAAAAACAACGAAAAACGACCAGTCAGGATTCAAGTCACTGGATGAACTCACCTTGCTATATAGCAGTAGGAATCCACCAAACTTTACCCAAAATCCGAAAATTAGTCACTGGCAAAAACAGGCACCAGTTGATTTCAGATGAGGCAGAGGGTAGACTGGCTGACTGAGTTCGCAAGATAAGTGACTGACGGATTAGAAAAGACGATGGTCAAATTTCCTTTGGGGAGCCACAGTTTCGCTGACCCTGGTACCGTGGACCCAAATATTGGTAAGTAATTCTGACATGTAGATCCTATACAAAGAATTTCGCTCGTGCTTGTTTCGTCCAGTTATGTCGAGAATCGAACAACTGTCCGATTGGGACTCATGTCGTGAACGTTTATGCGACCTTACTTGTGGAGGTATCTAGCATGATATACCAACCAGTTCGTTCATCAGACTGTTGAATGATCACTGAAAATGATTGGTGCACATGTGACAACCGGCTGTTGACTGGTGCTCCATCGAGCTACCACGGCCTTCTCAGTGTTGCTTTCGACGTTTGGCTAACAGCTTCAGTCTGACTGAAATGTGCTTACCAGCCAGAGAGGTGCTGCTTGCTGATATATGGAGCGTTGTAACCGACCAACCTATCTGAATAGCAGATACAGCATGCAACAACCCCCAATTCACTTCTCGAACGAAAATGCTCAAATTTTGCTCACCACTGACACTTTAGTAACCCGTTCAGAAAACAGCACCTCTCTGGCTGGTAACCACATTTCAGTCAGACTGAAGCTGTTAGCCAAACGTCGAAAGCAACACTGAGAACGCCGTGGTGTCTCGATGGAGCACCAGTCAAGAGCCGGTAGTCACATGTGCACCAATCATTTTCAGTGATCATTCAACAGTCTGCGGGTCAGCGAAACTGTGGCTCCCCAAAGGAAATTTGACCATCGTCTTTTCTAATCCGTTATTCACTTATCTTACGAACTCAGTCAGCCAGACTACCCTCTGCCTCATCTGAAATCAACTGGTGCCTGTTTTTGCCGGTGACTAATTTTCGGTTGATTCTTTGAAGTCGCTGTCCTAAGTCATAATTTGTCGGTTCTACCTGACTCCCAACCACTGATCGCTACTCAACTGAAGTGTTTGCTTGGTTGTTCCTAGTTGAACACACAGGTGTAGGAATCCTAATGCTGTAGCCTGACCTTACGAAATGACGGCGTGGAAACTTTGTCCCGGTTGCATCGAGCGGATCAGAAACGATATCAAAGCTCGAAAAATCTCTTCGCAAAGTTATACTCCACGTGACATGCGCAGGATTGCTCGCGACAGTTTGGAAGTTGCCGCATGATAATCTCTGAAGTGTTATGCATTTCGTTTGTACTCCATGTCTATCCGCTTTCAGAGCTTTGAAAAGCCTGTTGTTACTTCGCATCCGACTAGTTCAAAAACAGAAGTCCCAGTAGCATCTGAATGCTTTGAAATCCAGGGGCACGGTTTATGGCTCAAAATTCGACTTGAACGGAATCCAATGAGCGGTCTGATAAGTTGTTTGACCTGTGGGATTGACTCACTACGTATTACCAACTTAACCTGAGTCTTTCCACTCGTTCAGCGCAAGAGCTGTAACTGCCGATTCGAATAACCTCTATGAGGAGGCAGTCACTAGCGTTTTGTGATGCAGTAGATAGATACAATCTATCTTTCTTTAAGAGACGCATCGCTCCGAAAGCTTTTTGTACAAGTAAAAGCAGACTCAAAGTCACTACAATCAAACCAAAGGCGGTAACGCGCAACTGCTCGACCTACGCAGCCGCATGACGCACAACAGTTATTGGAGTATGGACCGTATGACAAAGTTTTCTCTGCTGGGTGATTCAGAAATTCGTCTTGTCCGTGTTTCGATTAGACGTTTGAAGCGATTACATTGAGCTACCGACCTGGAACACAGCTAATTTCTAAGGCCGCTCCGTGGCTAATTTGGCTTCAGAAATTAAATATAATGGGCTTCGGCGTTGCACCAGGTCACGCAAAAGCATTTCTGAAGCCTCATCAGGTTACACCCAGATGCCCACAAGTTCGATAAGACTATAATGGCTGAGGGTAGATCCTTGAATGTAGAAAAACAGCTTGTGTGTTGCTTCCCAATGTTCCCCCTCTGAACTACGGATGATTGTACTAATGCACTCCATGATGTGAAATATCCAGTGTTTATATCCGCTACATCTAGGCGTCCTGACCATCGAGTGACACGTCCTAATAAACTAACTGTGCCTGCTAACTTGTCTTTCATTCAAGCATCCAGAGCAAAATTTTTGAAAGTGAATTACTGACCAGGCAGTATTGCTTTGGCCCAACCTTTCTCAGCAAAATTCCAGTGGCATAACATTTAACAAAAACCGATTCCAAGAAACTAGGTCAGGTGTTCGTCAATAAAAAGATACGACGAAGTTGTCGTTGACGCAGAATTCTCCAAAAGCCAAGACTATTGTTTCAAAAGTCACTTCAGTTATGTACGCTAAAAAGGAGCATAGGCGTCGTCTCGAATGAGGATGGCGGGAAAATTTTTCCGACTAGACCACTGCCACCAGAATCAAGAACAAACTTCAACCAGTAAACGCCAACGAACACGTATTCTATGGCATGCACATGTGAAACTCTGACGTATTCACCCCATACTTCCAACGCCAATACCGCCCTCCAGTAAACTCTGAAGTGCGCTACTTCTAGAATTTATGATGACCTACTTAATTTGTCATATTATCCATAAATAGCTCGCAGGTATCCTGGAGAGACGAAAAGCCGTGTGGCCAGAGAAGGATGTTTCACAGTTTTGAAACGAAGACGTTCACCTCACGGATGATAAGCAGCTAATTATGTAACAAAATTATCACAAATCCTGAGGACCTTTGAAAAGGAACGAAATAGCTGAGTCCGTCACATTCCCTAACACAGAAAATATACAGACACGTAGACGGTTGGGAGCAGTTTCACTGCAAATGTGCTCTATCAGACGCCTCATAACAGCACCGCATTCCTGCTAAACAAAATGCAGGACTAATGGGAGAGTAAGACTATCCACTATCAGGTTACCGATATAGACGCGAGTGTTGAGTGTGCGATAACGGTAGTGCGTATGATGGGAGGCTGATAATCCTGCTCCCTGTCTTCATTCATCCCCTTTTCGTTAACCGCGCTTCGCGCACTTGAACCATCTTTACAACGGATGGCTCGGCCATGCGAATTACGCGCGCGACAAATTGTTCTCCCGATGAACGTCAATTTCAACACACTACTAAAAGTTATATTGTTCACATGTCACATTGTTCTTGCATACTTTTTCATCCTTACCTGCTACTATGGATCCTTGTTTGTGTTAATCCTCAGTTCCACCCACACCTTGTCGCCTCACGACTAAGTGATTCATTGCACTTGGCTATATTTACGTAAATGGCTGGTCTTGGGGCTTGCAAAATCGATAGAATCGGTATCGAATTTTGCTGCTACTTTCTCCCATCTGGTGTTTACTATGTTTCTTCCGCATTAGCACCTTCTTAGTGATGAAATCGCCCGTGTTATTGTTATTTCTGGATCCGAATTGGTCGGTCAGCGGGCTGAAAATTTAATGGACGCTCGTTGTTTCAGAGAAGTGACTGTTTGAGATATTGTGAACTTTCACTGATGATCAAGTAGTCTATCGAGAGTAACAGCCACTACTGGAAGTTGGTATTCGAGAATTTTCTCCGTAAATGATGAAAGCCGGATTCAATCGTATTTCCTGGCTGCACGGAGACTTTTCGCCTAACTTTGGCAATGATCATAGACTACAGACGCGTAACAGAGCAACTTATACATACGTACTAAATTAGATGGTTCCTGGTGCATTCTAACAAAATTTTCCTCACCGTCGATGGTACGGCAAGCCTCGGAGGTCACATGTACAAGTTTTCTCAACGACGTAATATCCTCCTGTGTGGGCGAGAGTATCTTGCTGTCCTTGTGTATACAATATGGACCACATCACGGGCGACTGTTGTCTTGGCAAAATCAGTCGATGTACTGAAGTAGGCAGAGAACTGGATTATAGCAAAATATCCTAGGGCATCTTAGCATGTGGTCCTGCGTTCCGAAATCATCGCAACTTTATTCTTTCCCCATTGTCATAATTTTCCCAAAAACTCTGCAGTGGGAATCCTCAGACAGAATGAGTTCAACGGCCTTTCAATTTACATTGGTTCGCTTGTTATTGATTGCGATACAGGGCACCCGACTTATCTTTCGAAAGACTTCACTTATTCGCGTCGGGCTGATAGTGTACGTCACCTCTGTTAAACTCCTCCTTGCAGGGTATGTAGCCTGATCGGCGGCAGTTTTCGATTAATCGCAAGAGTTACTTTCGAATATGTGCATGGATTTGCATTTTTTCCCCTTTTTCCTCTTTCCAATTGAACAATATTTTGCGACGTGTCTTCAAGCACTTTCGCCTTGTTCTTGGAATCTGGCGGGCAGACATCCACATGAGACCATTCAGATGATTTTTGATGAGGTTATGGTTAACTGTTTTTTTCAGCACGCTCAGACAAAATACATGCAATCAATGTGTTCTGTTTGCAAGGCTATTGTTGCGTTGTTGCAGGAGGGGTACCATCGGTACACACTCGGCTGTGAAGAAGACTTATGCCAAGGCAAAAACAAACTTGTCTTTGAGGACACTACCCTACAGCGTGCCATAGAGTGTTAGTGAGGTGTAGTAGTAATACCATAATTTCCAGGAACATAGGCTGTCATGCCAATGAACGAAGCTGGTGACGAGGCGCGGCGAGGTAGAAGGGTGGTTGCGTTTCACGGCGCTCGCAACTGTGGTGGACAGTAACGAACAGGAAAGCCGAGATCACAACCAGAAGGTAAAATAATGTGACAGGTTAAAATATGGCACGGGGGTGTTTCGAGGCAAAAATAGGGAAATGAATAAGTAATTTATGAAAATCTCCCTCTGCATTTTTATATCATAAATGGGTTTATAGTTCCTTCTCATAATATCGTGATTTTTACGCGCATTAGGCTCTGATTACTATCAGTTTTCATTAACTTCCGCCATCGCGCGGCACAAGGATGTGCATTGGTGCGAAAACTGTGGGTCTATCTGGCGTTCATGCAGTGAAATTCGACCTCAGAAAATACCTGAGAGTAAGGCTGTGCGTGGGCAAAAATATTGACGTCAGATTTCTCGGGTATATTCGGGAATACAGCAGTAGAGTTTGTGGGCTCTGTCGGAACGCGATTACGCGCTGAGGTTACACTACCGAGGGAAAAGTAACACAAGTGTTCAAACATTTTCAATAAGCAGGAGTTTAGGATTATTCGGAGAAACCGATAAACTGCGTAAATCATCTAAAATGCCGGAAGGGTGAGTTCAAAGTTGGTTTTCCTTTAGACACTGGTTTGGGGAAGTTCATTGGAGTGAATCTGGTCAGTACGAGAAAGCGTCCACACCTACTTGTATGAGACGTGTTATGGAAGAAGACCCTCATGTATAAAGGAACGTCTGCATGCCTACAACCCATACGTGCGAATGGATGAATGTGAAGATAAAAAAGGTGCCCATACATGTGCACATATGTGCGAAATTATATAAGCAGATAGTCAATACACACACTGTCATTTATTTTGAATTTGGGAACCCACCCTACGATCCGTTGTGAAACAAACGTGAACTTGCCAGTACTCGTGTGACTGACGGACGTTTATGTATCCTCCATTTCGCGTACAAGTCTTCCAAAGAGAATACAGCCCTACGACCAAGCCGCATTCGATCAACGCGTAGAGGAATAACTACGGCCGAATTCAAAACAAGAGTGTCAACAGAAATTTTATTTTACTATTTTGTAAGTAATAAACTGCAAAACAGTCGACTGCATGTTGCAACTGTATTGGCAATTATCGACAATTAAAACGTGCTGTAAAGCACTAGTGGACTGCTTGAGGCTAAGTTAACATTAGAGAACGTGTGTAGAGGGTTATCTCACAAGTGATGATGCAAACAACAGCGAAGGTTCACCCCCGTGGAAGCACGCCAAATAAAAGCAAATCCACACAGTGGTCTTCAAACGAGTAAAGCAACAAACAGCGTTCACGGTACCATTAGCCAGCTCTAATTAAATACATGTGCCTACATGAACCCCATGTATCAGCAATCTTCTCATCGTCGACAGCAAAGTTCGCGCATTACTGAGTAGCTCCAGTACTCCTTTTCCCAAATTGTTTATCAGTCCCGTGACCTGTACATTGGGAGTAATAATGAATTGGATCGACCCCGGCGACAGTCGGCTTAGCCCTTGAACAGATTCATTTTTGGGATCCCGCACATTATCTGTTGTTGGATAGTGCGGTGTATCTGAAACTGACCATTCTATCACTAATGAAGCTCAGCTTGCCTTCAGGTTATTGTTTTGATTTACCTTTTGGTATGACCACAATTATGAATGTTGAAAGTGGGCAAACTTGTAAATCTTCTAAGATTACCTTTATCTCAAAAACATACAAGGTAGATGAACGTCGTACATTGTGACAAGTGATGGGGCGACTGGCAAACTTTCCAGAAATCTAACGACTTTTTAGTTAGACCATCGCCACATATTGGTGCGTCATCATGGCGTCAAATGCACGTATTCACAACGTTGAGAAGCCTTTCAGGTGGCAGGTAGAACCAGTGAAATGTTAAGCTGAGCATTGCGTGCATGATTTACTGGAGGTGGTTGAGCCTGAGCTGGAAACAGAATAGACTTACATCTAATGTAATGACATTTCCACGCGTCACATACTTAAAGCATTATATTTGTTGGATTCGGTGAAGCCTGTCTGGTAGGTTTGTGGTCTCATATTTGTTAGTACATGGAAAGGTAAATCAGTTATGGTAAGTTAGCTTTGTTTTTAAAGATCTGATCCCACGTCTACTCTAGTTCGTCCTCTTTGTATGCAGCAAAATATCAAAATGCATATTAAAATGCACGTCATGACTGCACATATACTGTGCGCTTTTCTTTCCATATCAATTATGGGCTATTTGTTGAAACCTTTATTCTTCGCACTGTTTGACACGCTGTCATCTCCATACGCAGCCCATTGTCCTCATGAGCTTATTTCTCTTGGACTGGCATCGACCTGCAGGCTGAACGCCTTTACTGCAGAATACTCTACGCATCTGACTAATTCACCTTCAAGTTAACAGAATACTTTTATCGTGACATCTGGTGAACGGTGTCGCATGGAACCTGATCCTATCGGTCACTTTTTGACGTTGAGGGTAGTCCCGTTAGCCCACCATTCTGGGCAAGATTCATTGGGATTGTTTTCTAGGTTAATGATTGAGCTTCCCGGAGGCGCCAGCAGAGGTTTAGTAACAATCGCATGGAGTGCACAAGTGCACACATAAATGCTTATCTTTTTACCAACTACCATGCTACTTATTCGTTAAACTGATTCTTAAAAGTTTCTGAAGCCACCATAATTTACTCTTAATTAATTTCCTAGTCAGCGCTAGCAAGGTACTCATTCGAACAATCCGGATAAGCTCCGATGCCTGTTCAAACGAACTAATCGAGCCGGCGCTTTCCCGAAGAGAGAAAAAGAAGTTATTGTCACATCTATAGTTAAAGCAGGCAGTCGACACTCCCGTGCTGGTTATGGACCGGGGGCCTTATTAACATTGTGTGCAAGAGAATCGGCCACAGGTAAGGCACTACCTTTGGGGCTTTGTCTTCGAGTGATATTCCATTTTCTACTCAATTTGTCTCCTTGCCAGACCGGTCAAATTAGCGGACTAGAAAAGCCGGATGTCTTTTGAGTGTCTAAGGCAACGGACGGAAAAATTTCTATACTGAACAGTAGGTAACATCCATCTCGACTGATTAACATCGCTAAGTTGTCCGCGTTCGCATTCTAGTGTGAAAAGCAGCTTAACATGATAGCTAACATATGCTCAGTCGCATTACAATAAACCAATATGCAGCACGCCCTCAAGCTTGAGCGGCTGAAACGTCACGGAAACCCTTCCGTGTGCATTCTGAGCTTTTCGTTAGCATTCATATTTTCACCGCTTCATTTCCGGTGTTTCATCAAACCTTTAGTCAGCGTGTTCCACGTTACACGAGCGATCATAAAACGGTGCTATTACCTCCCGTTGACCGACTGGTTCGAATGAATTTGAAGGCATCCTTGTAAGAAATCATCAACATGTCTGGGCTTGTCGTTGCGTGAGTTACCACTTCGCCTCTGTAACTACGATTGATATTGAGGCTGCTCTTTCACGCTTCCTTTCCGATGTTGAACCGTGTGAAGGCTGCCGTGATCGCTTTTCAGTGAGTAAGTTACCACCCATGTCTACTGGTACACGGTCGTTCGCATCACGACCAGAAGTTTGCAAAAACAGTCGTATGAAAAAGCAAAAAAACATTGTTCAAGGAAAGTTTGTCCGAGTTGCCGTCGGATGCAGTGACACTCTGGGGGGCACCGCTTCTGTGTGGGAGTGAGCTCAATGAAGGAGGGGAACACGCTTATTTTGGAATCGGGAAGTGTGCGGAACAAGCGGTCTGAGAAAGGTCAGAGGGAAATGTACAGTGCGCTCACATGAAGTTTTATAATGATGGAGTCACATTGGTCTAGAGCTCTCGTCGACAGCTATTGTAGTGGACCAAAGAGTTGGGGCAATAGTACCTCAAGGCAAATACAAGAACCCACAGTAGGTGTCCGCATTCAATTCCGACACACTAAGTCTGCTGCGTTTTGCAAGAAGATTCTCCCCGTTAGTAATAGCGGATTTGGTTCCTTCAGCGAGCTAAATGAACGTTGTCGCGGTTAGCCCACGATAACCAGGACCGCGTGCGAGCAGAAGACGAAACGCGCAAGGACGAAACGTGTATTGATGCAAACAATAGACAAGTAGTTACTATGTACAATGAACATAACCGGTATGAAGAATGGTACGTAACAAGAGATCGGAAGGGTAACAGACTCTACACGATGACATATCCTAGAAAGACCGGCTGTTCAAGAACGCCAGTGTTCGTCAAATTCGCGGTGAATCGAAATCGGTAGATATGCACGCACACCCCTCGGAATTTATTGCTAATCTAAGAAACATTTTGTTTCATGGAGTAGCACTGTCAAAAAATTTTATCCACACAAAAGGCATCCTAGATTGCGTTATCTGTGATGTGCTCCTTAAAGAATTCTTCAGACAAGTGATAAACGATGTGGTATATTATTCTCGCTGGACGTGCACTGCTTGTGATGTATACATTGACAAAAATGGTATTCTCATGGTCGTACTACAGTGAACATGTACGTTTGCGTATCCTCATTTGGGTTATATACACATATCACCTTTGGATGTAAGGAAGAGGACAGTTGAGGTTTAAAGATCAGTGTCATTGCAAGCAAATACTTGCATGCGTCTCAGTGTGATTAGAGAGGTTAACCAACGAACTGTCTTCATCCAAGCCTCGCTGCCCGGATACTCCGAAGTGCCGTGTGTTCGTCGGCTTAGAACGTTGAAAGGCAACAGACATCTGGCAAGTTCTACTTAACACTTCATTGATGACATAAGAAGGTTTGGTAGACGTAAAGGTCCGAGGAACTTTTCCGAATTTTTCAGTTTAACCCAACATGCTGTGCAATTTAAAGTAATGTCGGAATTACTCGAACATCGTGGAGTAGTTGACAGAAAAAATCGGTAGGGTTTGCTGGGATCTACGGTGAATCACCGCTCGCGCCTCATTTGCACTGTGCATGCCATCTACGTGTCGATTTAGGTCTGCATGATACGCTGGACTTGTACTTGGTACTTCTATAGGGATCGCACATGAAGATGTTTCGCCTGATTTGTCCGAGTGGAGGTTTTTCTGGAGTGTAATGAAAGGAACGCACAGGTCGGACATACACTTCAAGATCACAGCAGTGGATGACATCGGATCTTCCTTCGTACCAGTGTCAGCAGAAAATGGCTCCCAATTTGTTCTCAGTAATTTTGTTGACAGAGACAAGAAGCAACGCAATGTCGTCATAATCGTAAAAACTGGCTGTTGTCAAAGCCACCGTTAGATGAAAAATCCGCATCCTGATGTTCTTCAGTTGCTGCGAATTCTTTGACACATGCTTTCTACCATCTACATCGGATATCCACGTTTGACCCTACCCACGCGTGAAAAGCACGTGGATGGATCTTAATACTATTCAGTTCAAAGACATTCTTTTAGCACTTAATGATGATCGTATATTACCCCATCGCACAAAAGTGGAATATGTTGTAAAACAGTGTATTTAACTTTTATTGCTGTAGTTCTATCAACATTCAGAAGTTTGAGCAAAACTGTTAGAACACGAAAACTAGTAGATGCAAGCATTTCGTATTGACTCGTCGGTACAAAATTTGCAATAACATGAAATGGGTTTTTTTATATCGGGCAGTTAGGGAGCAGGGTGGATAGTCAATCGGTGGTTTAGGAAAGGTCACTACGTCCAGGGAATGGTCAAGTTTACGAACAGTTGTTTCTGAACACACAAGGTCGGCTTCAGTCGATTGATTGCGACCGCCTCAGCAAACCGCAAGAATCTTGGATTGGAGTGATGTAATAGGTTTCTGAATGCACAAATTGGGTCGATAACGTGACCAATGGTCAGGACGTGTCTTGCGACTGCGGACGCCGGTTGATCGCGTGTTTCAAAAACACTGCCGTTCTTCTGTAATACAGAGCTCTGTATCCACTTAGGCAAATGTTCTTTCACTCTTGAGATCAAGCACCTCTCGGTTCTGCCTATGTAACTTTCTTTTCAGTTACATGTAAATTGGTAGACACAACGTGAGGTGGCACCGACAAGCTGATCTCCTTTGATTGAAGGGACAGGCATTTTCTGGGTCCGGGCTAATACACGGAGTTCCGCTGAGTTAACTGTTCGGTTAATCGAATTCACTAGACTTTGGGTTGTTTGATGCATGCTATAATCACCTTTAAAAGGCAATTCTATATAAACCTTTTTTCTAACAGTGGCCACCTGTTTGGAAGGTGGTTTCGGTCTACTGTGCCTTTCTATGAACCTTTCTTAATACCCGTTAGATTGTAGTATAGATGTGATCAAGTCTACTTCCTTCGCAAGACTGTTCTGTGTACAGATTCCTTTTGCCCGTGTGAATAGTGTATTCACCAGTGCGCGTTTTTGATGGACCGGTGTGTAACTACTGAAGTCGTCACGTATAAATCATAACAACTTACAACTGTTCAGGAATTTCACGTCACGTATAAATCATAACAACTTAGAGCTGTTCAGGAATTTCACGTTGTCGTGCTGGAATGCAGTACTGTTGGCACTGTATACAAGTTACAGAATACTAAACCAGGCGACACATCGTGATCTGGAGTCAATGGTACGCAAAAATTACATAGCCTCTAGAAGAGTCACTTGCTTTGAAAGAAAACAGATTGCAAAATGTCGTTGTACACCAAATGACAGGTTAGCCACAAATTGGAAACGATCTACTTCTAAGTGGATCTTCCTGAGGCAGATATAAGGAGTACTATCAACCGATGCCATTGTTCATGTGGGTCGCGAAAGAAAGTGCAAAACGTATGTTCCCGACACATTTTGAAACACGTCACGTAGAGTGCCTGCAGTTAGACAAGACCCTACTCACAAGGTTGGCAGTACTCCACCCAAAAGGAAATATTCCGTGGGCAATGATTATCTGTTGGACGATGTCTACCAAACCACAGCCATTTACCTGTGTCTGCCGTGTCTCATTGCTACCTGGTAGGCGGTGTGATTATAGAGTTCGTTTACAAACCACTCGCCTCCTTATTGTTCCCGGACCGTCATGGTTAGGTACAACGAAGCAAATCGACGGGAAAGTAACTGATTTCCATATCACTCAGCTGAATACCGCAAATATATCGAACAACGCGGTTTTTGATGAGGGTGTGATTGAGGCTCCCAAAGACTCCGTCACTAACGGTTTGAAGAAAATAAGTGGAAATCATTCTGTTCATTTAGCGCTGAACTTTCTCAGTTTTATTGCCGACCGTCAAGCTTGTGCCGCTGACTGTCGCTATGACGGATAATTTGCTTACATAGAACGACCACTTACAGGAGAAATTAAATACCAACCGCCTTAAATTCAACGCGTTTTTCGTCAGCTTCCTCGCTCATTCTTTTGAAGATGGTAACCCAATGTACAATTAAGCTTAATCGGTGCCCTTGTTTTCTGAATTGAGCGGTGAATCAGTGAGCAACTACAGTGGCCATTTGATGAGTTTGACCATGACCTGTACTTCAGCTGATATCGTCAACGGGCGAAGAACCAATAATCGTTCCTCCTTGACGAGGACACTCTAGTAGCACAATAGAACCCAGCTGCTCCCCGAGTGATTTTTGAGTGTTCCTGTTGGAACAATCAACGAAATTCCTCTGGTATAATTTCTGTGTCAATTTGTAAGCATAAAGCTAATCGAAATGAAAAACACCCTTTTTGCTACTCAAAAACGTGTCGGCAGACCTACAAAGCCCATGTGAATTTTGCTCTCTCGAACCACCTCGCAATAATGGTGACGGCGACCACCGATTAATTCCAGCCATCTTGTTTACCTCGTTACGTGTAAAATGAGCACTAGGGGGTCAAAAAGACTGAGGGACTGTTCGCGTGCAAACGTTTACTGTTCCGTCAAATTAGCGCGTCAGCAGCGTTTGGGAGGCAACTGCACGACACCCACAGCGGATGTGGGACAGGAGGTGCAACTGGATCCTCCAGTTCTGCAATATGATCTAGGTAAGCGACCGTTCAAACATGAGTTTACTTGTAACCACTCATTCGGTCGTGAAATGTGTTGAGGGAGACTCCTTAACGCGAGCAAGTTTCGCTGATTACGTTCCTCAGTCTTCCGCTCCATCAATCATTCCAGCAGTGATGATAAGGAATGTCTTTATGGCGTAGGATACGCTTATGTAACAGTGTCACTTAACATTGCCGCCACCATCGTTTTAGACGATTACGTCGGTAAGCACGAGAGGAAGAGAATACGTACAGAAATTGTTAGTGCGACTTCTGTGGAGGCCCGCTTGTTTTTGAAAGCCGTCGACATTATGCTCAGCCACTAAGAGGAAATATCGCTTCAGTTGCCATTGAGGGCACGTACATTGTTAGGAACACCACCGGGGTGTGCACCCGCATTTACCGAGAGTGGAGAATACGTCCACTTCGGTTTGGATGAATGCATGAGCCACGCCGTACGTGGGCGATGGACGGAAGACGTGAAGGTTCTCCGATTTTAGCTGCATACTGATGGTGTAACCCTTTTCAACAGTTCACATTTACAATTATGGCTCATCCTTGTGAGGTTGACATCTCCCTCAACGCCAGTGTTTGTCGCGGGATTATTCTGCGGTATTCCTGAACCTGTGAATGTCACAGAATATCTGAATAACGTAAGCAGAGGCTTGCCTATTATATTGAGGGATGGTTTGTTAATGTCAACATGTGGCCGTCACGTGCAGGTCGTTTTGGATGGCATGGTTGGTAATGCACCCACCAGAGCATTCTGGAGAAATTCACCGATGGAATCAGTCGTCCTTAATTGTATACGGATAACGATTCTCCTTTGTATGTCTATCATTCAGAGTCGCCGGTCAAATTTTTTTACATGTTGCGTTCTAATCAAATTATATTGGATACGAACGCAAATGTGAGCTAGGAGACTGAATAACATGGAAAGAATCTCCATCCGATTGGTCCGAATTTGTGAACATGAAGAACCAATGAAAAAACGGATAACTTGGACTCCGGCTAGGAAAGACCAAGTTGACCACCAGACACTAGTGTCTGATGGGTAACCTGGTCTTCCTCTTGCAGTTCTGCATAAGCAAGAGACAAAAGCAACGTCTCAGACGCTATTTTTTCTGACTTTCCCAAAGCCTTCGACCCTGTTGCACATGGTCCTCTTGTGCGTAAACTAGAAGCTGTTGACATCGTGCCACATCTTTCCTTGATAACAGAACTTTTTGAATGAAAACTGGATTGAATCTTTCTTCTCCCTCTCTCTAACGGAGGCCCTGGGAGATGTTTGCTTGGTCCACTATTATTTCTTATGTATATCAGAATGTCATCTCATTTACAGCGACGCGTTATGCTGGCGGCTTAAGAACCTATTATGCTTGTGGTTCTAGTGAAGGTTGATCTTGGCAATGTTGACCGCTGTTCATATGACTGGAGTCTTTCTCCAATCGGTTGCCAATGTGCACATACCGTCCGGAGGAGACTCCGGGGACTTAGTTAATGCTCGATGCACAGTGTCCCCTACAGAAACATGGTTTGCGGCCTCTACCGTGCGTAACCCCCTCCCCCTGACATGGTTTTCTCTCTGCCCCATCTGATCAACTATGTGCACCCTGTGACCCAATCAGGTGTCTCCCCGATTTGCCGGTCTTCATTGGTTTTCACTTGCAATAAATGTGCAGTACACGTCGGGAGGAAGCCTTCTCCCGAAATGAAAGCATGAGCGCAACTGTTGTCGATTTGTCAGTTCTATTTCAGAATCATTTCGGGAATTTCTGGTCTCCACGGCAGTTCCCAAATTTGGATGCAGTTGGAGTGGAGGTTAGCCGATTCGAAGTTCGATCGTGGTCTTCGTACCACATCCGATCAACTGAACCCGCTTTCGGTGATCATAAGAGACGGGTGTACGCATGCGTACGTAGGGCACATGTATTGCGCTTATCAGCCGGTGTTCGAGAGAAGGTCAGCGGTCAAACTGGATGCTCAGCGTATTTCAACGTGAACAGGAACA
>QNGE01007889.1:0-20216 GCA_008508345.1 Paragonimus westermani
ACTTGCTGGAAACGTTGTGTTATTCCCAATCTGTTTATCAAAGGCATTAAAGTTGTCAGAAGACTAGTTCGTCAAATTTTAACTATACTGTTCCAAGATTGCGTCACTTGTCGTCGTGCGTTCATGTACGTGAAGTACGAATAAAATCATACGAAAAATCTTGTATTTCAATAATCCTGTGGTTTTCAGACTTTTGTGTTGATTCAAATTGGCGGTTAAATTAAACTGACATCATCACAACATAACAGACCACAGCCGGATTCCCAAAATTGTGAATTTTTCAGTAAAGGGGGCAACTTCAAGAAATTCAGACGCGAATACGGGTAAAGAAATTGGAGTGCTTTTTTTTACAGGTTTTACCACTATTTTGAAAACACAATTTGAGTAGGTAATTTGTCACCCATGACACTTATTTACGCTATCAGAGAATATATAATACAACCACACAGTCGGTTTCTGCATGCCACGGTATTATTCTCGCAAGTGTACACATCGAACTCTTGGACAGTGATTGTTGTGCATTTACCGACCAAACTTTGTGTTATCTTTTGGAATCTGAGATGGCCATATATCACTGAGCGTTCGAAAGATAACTGTCACCTGTGAACTACACTGAATGATTTGTACTGTTCATCTGGAAAACAACAAATGCCGAACAATTAATGGAAACAATTCTTTCTAAAACAAAAAAGCGGTATTTCTTGAAAAAGAGGATATTCGGGATTTCTACTACAAGTGATGATAGACATTGTGACAGATTTTGTGATTTAGAAGAGCTTTGGTTGTGAAGAGTTTGATACTCACTCGGTTTCCAATTGACAACTGAGAAAAACATGTTTACTTATGGCAAACGCTCTACCAGCTTGTAACTCGCATCGATTAATAATAACAACCATAATCATATAACATTCTTCTTCGTTTACTAACCACAATATTTTCCCGCTTGCAGACAGGATCGATGGCAGAAGAATTGAGTCTGCGCGCTGAAACTACAGCCTTGGTCGCAAGTTTCACGTTCGTCCTCGCACTTTCCAACTAGAGTTTTTAGGAAATACAAAGAGATTGAAGAAGAATTTTATCATTATTCGGTCTTATTAGATATTGATGAATTTGAACAGTATGATGAACACTTAACATTTCAATACTCCTTTGGGCTTCTCATGTGAAGAATGAACTAGATGGAGTTTCGTCTTTTCTGATAAACAGGAGATCACTATGTCATTTGGACGTTCATATGGTGGCTTTCCAATCTAAGTCTTGAGGGAATTTTGATTGCGTTTGTTACAGATCAATATCGCGTTGGCTGCAACCAACGTCACCACCGATCACTCACACTTGTATTAGCTTTTACTGTTCACATATGAGCCCTCCTAAGACAGCTAGTGGCTTCGCCTTTTTACACACTTGTCCCTCACTTCGTACGATCCGCTGTTTTCACTTTCCAGGACGGGGTGCTGAAATTACGCACACAGACCTTTAAAACGCGAGGTTGGATACCCACAGGGTTTGCAGCCAGTAGTAAGCCTGTTATGTAACACGGATCACATGTTTCAATAGGCTGAAAACAAGCACTGTCAGAAAACCCGTTTTATTCAGGATGGCTGTGCACCATTACCTACGAATCAGGGACTCCTCTGAATCAGGGAAGACAGAACTTGGCTATCCGACGTTCAAAACACACATTGCCATCCCGTTGCTGCTATCACAAATCTGGGTGGTACACAAAGTTGGTTCGTCAATGATTTCCGTTCCACTATCCGTTAATGTTTCCGGTTTATTGATGTTAATGACCTGCTGGTATGCCTGCATTGAGAAAACTTTTGCACATTTTTGTCTCCGTGCAAATCTGTATCACACTAAAATTGTTACATAAGACATGCTTGAGCAACAATCGGTTCATTCACATCAGTTGGGTACACGAAACGAAAGCCGAATCACCTATTCACTTGCCTATTGTTAGTACACACCCATCCAGCCTAGTTAATTGCTCATCTCGTTTGATAGTCGAGTGGAAAAAGAAAAAGTCCAAATAGTCAGTAAAATTACATACGCCCAGAGAATTGAGCCACGATTACTGACCAAACAAACTGTGCTGGATTACCTGCACCCGCATATTCCTCTATTCATCTGGATATCAATCCCTGTGTGTGTAACTGATGAGAACGGATCAAATGTTACTCTAACGCACACAATCGAGGAGGATGATAGTCAGTCAAGTCAGTTAGTCAGGTTAACAACTTACTCTGTGCAACCTGGGAGGTGAATATTCAGCAAATAAATAATCGCATCTCAAGCTGACAGAATACTCAATGAAATTGATAATGTATTTTCACAGTCGATTTATACACACAACCATCGAGATCAATGAGGAAGCGTGTTACTTGAATGACAAAAGATGAGCTTTATATGTGGGTACGTATATACATATATATGTATATGTACATGTATATAAGGTTGGACTTCTCGTAGTTAATTTAATTTCAGTAGCTTCGTTTGCAGACTAGAAACAGTGGTGGTGGCAGAACAAACCAAAAATGGCCGGTGACGATGAAAAATCCCTTTCCACTTCGTTGAGAGCTATGGGGAATTTTGAGGCTATGCCAACCTCTGAGTCTGTGCCGTTTTGATTCTTGTCAGCAGCTTATAGACCTTAAGTGGCCTTTTGAACTTGACGGACAATGTGTAGAGGCACTTCTTGATAATGTCCCATAATTCCATCAAACTGGTGATTTTGGTTTGCGAGAAATGCTTCTGCTCATAGAATTATTTTTGGCAGAGATGGACTGAGAGATACACTGACCGTTGTTCATGCAGCCCTGATATTGGGACTTTGGTGACACTTAATTAGTTGATAAACATAAATCGCTCAGAGCCACACGAGAAATGCCGCCCAACGAACTTTTTGCGCAGATGTTCCTCGACAGTTGTTGCGAAGGCCATCCTCCCAGTTTTTCCTGTAAAATGACAACTGTTAGCATCGTGATCATCCTAACGAACTGTTTCCCTTACTATGCTCTGACGTAGAACCCAGTAAAGAGGATCATTCAGATCAGAGTGCATAATAACCTGATTACTTCTGATGGATTGTTGTCATTTCTCGAGGCTTTGTCTACATTTAGACAATCGACAGCCTTACCGAGATTTTCTAGTTTGCATAGGTCATCCATTCTCCAAAACAGGAGGCCATTTATCATTATTCGATACATTTCCAGAAAAGACATTCCCGCGAGTGTAGATGTTGGTAGTGCTGGACTAATATTTTCATCCATTCTGTTACATCAGTGTTACTCCCGCAATCACCTGATCTGTGCGTTAGGGACTTGCTGAGCGTGAATTTGAAAAACCTGTCAAGTGTCATAGTATACGTCGTGGGCGTCAACACACTGAAGTACAGTCTGACTCATTTGATAAAGGTTCAGTCAGGAGTTATTGGCGAATCTTCCTACAGTTTTCAGATTGTCGTTTCCCACATTCCTGAATGATCCAAGAATCACACCAGAAGAGATTCCTGTGCAGCTTACCAGGGCTTTTTGCATGTCTATGATGGTTAGTTTCGATCCCACGAATCCCACACATTACGGCTGTACTATGGCTAATTGCTTACAACGGTCTGGTTGTCCAGCACGCACTTGGACGCCTTCCCCAAGTTCCTTTATCAGAAGTGACGGTTACAAAATTCGTTACCGAGCAAATGGTAGCTTTTCCACGCTATTCGAATGGTTTCTGTTGATGTCATGTACAGGTTATCTTTATTTAATGAATTCAAAGTAGAATACACCACGCTGGAGAGCCCTTTTTAGGGTTGAGCGTCTAAAAATAAACGTTATCTTTTTTGTTGTTAACCGTATCTAAGTACAGGCTTTTTTGAGTTATCAAACAGGCGGTTTGTGAGTAATAGTGATGCCACATCTTAGAGCACCCAAGCACTAATAACGGAATTCGCACAAAGTTGTGTTGCTTTGCCACTGTGCAATGTTTCGGACTGTGTGGGGTAAAACTACTCCAGTTTGTATTCGGAATACTTACAAAAAATTGAGTTGGCAATCGTTGATCGATAAAACAGTAAGTAGGATTATTTTTTAATGGTTTCTGTGTGAGCACTAAGCAACGAAAGTTGTATTTGCCGTGCAATTCCTTTCCCCGTGACCAAAGTAAATTAGCCGCATTTTTAATACAGTGCATGAGGCAAATCGCTTCGAAATACTCGGAACTGCTTACCTTAAGAGGACGGTTTTGCAACCTGTGTCAAAGCTGCAATCTGTGATTTCATTTTTAAGCGTCTGATTAAAATTGAAATCTGTTAGTGAATGGGAATGTTTCGAGCCACAGTATCGAGTGTTTTTAATTTGGCAAACTGAAAGGATTTAATTGTAAACTGTCGCGCTAAATGCATGCTGGTCATTGTCGAAGCATCGTGAGGTTGAAATCATCTGATTCAACGTGAGTTGGCTGTGGTTTGATTACTAATTAACTCATAGATTTTTCGCGTCTACACTGTGATACATCGGGCCGCTATGAAAATAATATGCCTGTTAAAACACTCCACTAACGTCACGTGCTCTAACCCGTCATCTTTCAGATTCGTTAAGCACCATCTCAATGTCCTCCTGCACAGTCATCGAAATCAAGACCTGTTCTCTTCATAGCAATACTTATAGATGTTGATCCATTATGCAAGCAGTTGTTTGTAACCGGCAGGTTATTCCATTTTTTAGTAAACAAAATTTGTTCGGACGTGCTGTTAAACCGTGATATGGTGATTTCTGTCCAAAGGTGCGGCAAGAACTGAGGTTCAGGTTCTGTACAATAAACAGTCCTTGGCGTTTTATCGTGTATCGCTATTCTTATTGTAACGAAGCTAAGATGGTGGTGACAAGTTACAGAATGAATCTATGAAACTGAGTGACAACTGACAGCATTTGAAAGCACTACATGACATTCAACATTGTTGAATACTGAACGTCATTGTAATCAGATGCTTGAAATTTTTGTTGGGTCAATAATTCAGACTCTTTACAAAGCCTGTGTCACTCACTTGATTCCAACCTAGGAGATGTTTCCATCAAGATTTTAGGTTGCATAGCTGCGTATACTGACCAAATGAATTATTTTGTTGGAACGGAATGGAGGCTCACCCAACCTCTGCCATATCGATATCACATCGGATGAAGGGTTTGATGGGTTAATCACCACTGGATGAAAACTCTTCTGAGCATCATAAATAAAAACAACCGATTGACCACACATAAAAAGTTGTACATGCACTGCTAAAAATAATTCCACAGATTCGATAAGTTAGAAAAGACCAATTGCGAATTTCGGAAATTTGGTTGGAGTCTAATGTCCAGTAGAAAAATCGGGTTAAAACGATGTGAGCGATCTTTTGGTTGAGCTAAAAAGCCAAGCCGGAAGCTCACATTTAGGATCAGTGAATGGAGTTTAGCGTGATCTGACTGAAGAGTCCTGTTTGGACAATCTCCTGAAGCTTTCAGTGGACTCTATACAACGCAGGAAGTCAAGTGGCTAACTAAGTCCAAATTTGTGAATTCTGAACTTCACTTGTAGCTTTCTGGCTAAGTTGGCAGAAACATTGCCGTTGTTGAACATGTCACCGAAGTCCACTTCCTCGCAATCGGGTTTTTTCTAAATAAAAATGAACAGCTTAGAGACATGACGGGTGTTACACGAAACAATTCGGCACGCTTGTGTTACCTAAGTTGTCAAAATAAATTAGTTGCACCAATTGACAAACAATCGGGTTCCGGGATGATTCAAAGACAATTAATAATGCAAATCATATAATCGACGGAAGATACATTCATCGCAAGAGTGAGACTTCTTGACGGTGGTTGATGGAGGTCTGAGGTGTGCAATAAACCTGTTATCGGCCGAAAAGTGCCGCGGATCACCCTGTGTCTGTTAATCAGAAGAAACGGAATGAATCTTTTTTGGCAGGTTAATGTTTTCCAGAACAGATAACTTTCAACCGATTTACAGTAGATTACTCTCAGTATACTTGATACTTGCTTATGTGGTAGGTTTTATTGAAAGCGTTAATGCTTTTCCACCTTAATTCCTCCTGCGCTCAAAATATACGACGGAGCTATTTCTTTGGACTTCGCAGTTTGCTACGATACCGTTCTGTGAACAATGTACACAGCTTAGAACAAAACTACACACTATAAAAATGGACTTTAAATTTGAAAAGTAACATCAAACTTCAGCAATGCTCGTAAAAACTGTCTGACTGTACTCACAGGCTCTTCGCAATTCCACTTGGAAAATTTTGAAATGTGTTTTATCATAACCCGCAGAGACAGATGCTGATATATCATGGTCTGAAAATTGTGGTTCCACAGCGTCCATCTTGAGAAGTACGTTTTTCACTTTCGGTAATAATTGTAATCCAGAAACGAGCCACACTTTGGTTGATGCGTCATACTTTTTTGCCGTAGGGTCTAATTCCTTTGGGAGACTTTCATATATCTGTAATGAAGCAAAAGATGAACAGCTAACTCCTTAATTAAAATACCTTTTACATCATTAGAACATATTTTTAGCAATGTTTTCAGGCAAATTACCAAATGTTCCGGCGGTTTCCCAGTAACCTATTCATACTGTACTTTCACTTGTTACAGCAAACCTCAAGCTGTGTTCAAACACTACAGATAAGAACAGTGATATTAAGCTTGGACAAAGAGTACTCACCAACCGATAAACTTGAATAACATGTTTATTGATTCTCCTGTAGAGCGCCACGAATTGCAATCCCTCTGACTTCCACCACGTATAGCAAGCAAATCGACTGACTGCGTAAACATGAGAAAGACACGACTGAGGTTAATCACACTTTCAAGCAGATTTGTTGCCTGATAAAGAGGTTTGTCAAACATTCTAACTAAATTTCAATGTATGCTGAAGATGGGTACTTCAAGATAATATTCTGCGCGTAGATTTCAATGAAAACCTCGTTATGTTAATTATAAAATGACTTGAATAGAATAGTTAAAAACAAAGAAATAACCAAAAAATCTTAGTCGCGTTAGTTTCAAAAGGACAGCCAAAGTTTTATCTCAAAGTCTATCTGCTGACAGATGTTAAGTAGTGTCTCTAAACAGCTTCCTCGACATAAGCTTATTTTAAAGCTACCGCATGATTGGCAATCAGTCAGTGTGTTTGACGTGATGATTTAGGCTGGGGTGTCAACAGCTAGGTTAGTGTACTGGAGTGTTGTTGCAGCAGAAAGGATTTAAACAAGTGTGACAATCCCGTTTGCGTTCCCAGCATGTGATTAGTTTCAACTTTTTATGTTTACTCGCGACTGTAGATAAATCGGATACAATTGGTGCTATTAGTTTGAACGGTTACAAGGATTGTTCGACTGTTTGTTAAACAAGTTCCAGTGGGGTGTTTGACAATCTTGTTGTATCGAATTTAAATGAATATAAGTTTTGGTGTATAGCGGTTTATTTCAGCTTGATGACTTTTCTACGGTGAGGCAAAATAAAGTTTAGACAATTGCCACTAAAAATAAGTGGACTGCAAATCAAAATTCTATCAATCTGAACATGTTAAAGAATTGCACTCACCTGATTTCAATCAATCATACCTGATGTTCATTGAATAGATATTAGTACGTAAGTTTATCCAAATAGATGACGATAAGGTGAAGCTTTATGGTGAGTCGGTTAAGCCAACGCCTTCCTCAGCACATTCGAAAACATTTTAGTGGAAGTAAGTCAAGTAACTGAACAGATGGGGATCGATATCATCTGATCGACAAGAACTCAAAAGGCAACCGAATTTTCTACAAGCGATGAATGGTATAAGGGCGATAATCATGTCCGTGTTGAGTCCACAATCCGAAGCCCCAGTAACTTACATATAAAACTTTAAATGTGCTAGTATAACCGCGTGAATTGGTACCTATTTCTAATTAATTCTTGAGTATATTTCTTCAACGTGAGGTCTAGAGACGATTTTACAGAATGTCTGATCAATGTGTGAAACACGACGAAGTTCTTCATGAAACCGAAGATATTTGTAAATCTTGAGTGGTTTTGTTTTAAAATGCCACCATCTTTTTCCGACAGGGAGAAGAAAAGTTGACGTGTTCACGTGAAATTTGTCTGAGCATCAAAATGGAAGACTGGTCGACATTAATCCCCATGTGCGTTAATTCAATTACGCAAGTCATCCGCGAATGGATCTCAGTACGGTTGACAACGCACGTCATTGTACGAGATTTTTCATACTTAGACGAAATAGTCAGGCATCCTAGGGCACACAATCATCCAGTATGATTGATGCTAATTATGATTTAATTAAAAAAGAGGGGCTTACTCACAAAACAAGCTAGTTTTTATTGATAATTCGGTTATCACAGCGGCTGTCACACACAGTGTAAAGCAAAATGGGAAGCTCGCTCAAGTAATGTTTCTCATCGATAATGCATGCTCGCATATTAGATAGAATTCATGCTCAACTTGCAGATTATTTAAGCGAATTCAATTGAATTTGTTAGTTCCTGGCTAGAATATGTTAAATGAAAGCGTAAAACCTTTCTCGTGTTGTTCTAGGTCGAAGTGAACAACCGGAACAACGTGAATGTTGGTCGGCTTGAAGTTTTGCGTGTCATATCAGCGCGTGTTCGAGTTGCCCTTACCATATTCATGAGCAAATGGATTGCATTTCAGTTCAAGGAAGCTCCATTCATTTCCTTCACCGACCAGACACTCGCTCTCTACCGAACCGTAGAACTGGGAATCACAAATTGCCTGAAAGCAATCAAATGTTGGATGCTGAGTAAATGGGATAGATTGCAGTGTTGTGTATTATAAAATGGTTGTTTAAACAGCAGACAGCCTGGCTCTACATTATAAGCATGATTATATTTCTAGTAGTGTGTTGAATAGTACTACTTTGTTAAAGGAGTAAAAGCAAAGTTATTACTTGATGATTGGAAATACATAGCAATTTTTGGATAAATCAAGCTAGAAAGTACACAAATGAAACCTTTCGATCAGGCCTTTGCACGAACAGACTCTACCCATCTGAGGCCATTCTGCATTGTTTTAACTGGAGAAAAAATATTACGTTTACCATGAACTTGTGTGCAAATCAGCAGCACCTTATGAAAACAGTTTTCAAAACAATTAAATTGACACCAGCTCCCCGAAGAGAAAACACTATCATTCTCGTGCTCAAAACGGAATGATGTCGGTTATTCTGCGGACACTTTAAATTACGGATGAACTGTGCTTTAACATACACCCCAAAGCTCAGTCACAGTACCACCCAATAGATCCCAGGTAATTCCTCACTACCAGACGATTATGTGTTCGCTTTTGGTATTCAGGTAACCGAGGTCAGTATTCGGTATCATCTTGAATAGGATGAAAATAGAATTGTCGTTGAAGTAAAAGGTGAAGGCGTAACACAAACCCTCACTCTCGGACGCCATAACTTTACTATGACTTCATGAGGTCACCTTATGAAAGTAGTCACGTGAACAGATGTGGTTTGTGAAAAGGTATGTGGCGACTTGAGGAGTCTGTTATACTGAATCAGTAATGCAGGTTAGATGAGCGCCCATCATTTTGGCAATCAGACTGAATATTATGTAAGAACAGTTTTGTCGTCTTAAGAAGAAGGGTAACGGAATAACTTTAGAAAGCATAGAGTTCGGGTTTTTAAGTGAGTGTGTTCTCTTTCAATCATGACAACCATCAGCTGCTGTCGGAGTGGACCAAGTCACATTTCACAAGAACATCCCAGTGGCGAACGACAAAGAAAAAAAATCAGGGTGCGCAGGTCTGATACGTGGGGTTATTGGTTGGTCATGCATTCGCAAGTATCAGCGTAGAGGGACAGGCTGAAAGGTATGGGAAAATGAAATCCCTGTTTTTCTAGCAGCATAAAAGCCTTTCTTACATCTCATCATGCCACGGCGCGATGTTAACAGTTCCCCTCCCCATGATTTATTTGTTGAATATATATCTGGTAATTCTTCGTTCAGTAGTTTGGCACAATCTGTGAACGTATCTGGTGACTTTCCATCGGCTCGTCTGGCTTTGCCTGTTCTGACCTTCATCATTATTATATGCAGCTCTAAGTATTTTGTCGAAGTATCTTCTAGTTAGAAGAAGTGATTCATATATGGAAGATGAAGAGAAATTTAGTAAACTTTCGAAAAATAGCTATCTACTTTTACAAATTTGCAAAATGATTTGGGGCAGGTTACACCACTTCACTGCTTCATCACCATCCATACCTTTTGTTACCAAGCCGTGTTTGAGTGAACACCACGGTAGGGCAGATTAAGTCATTTTTGAAAGCTGACAAATGTGATTCCATTAACACATAGCTCTTTGTTTGAAAAATACACGGCCCTTAATTTGATGCGGTTTCTTGTGAAGATTGAATAAGGATCTGTTAGCAGGTATGGAGATTGATTCATAGAATCAACATAGAATCAACCAACTAACTATTCGGTAGGTCACAAGTGGGCAATTGATCCCGATACAAACATGTGTCAAAGTCTATCGTAGAAACAGCTCCCCTCATTCTAACAAAGTTTCCTGGAAGAGGCTTTTGTTGCTTAAACTTACAATTTGTGTAACGAGTTAAATGTTACTGGTGAGTTTCCTTACAGGCAATGTAAGACGGTCATTTGCAAACGTTTTGGGGCTAATGTGAGACTGTTTAGCAAAAAAGAGGAACACTTCGTTTTTAAAAGCGACTTGGACACCCGTACAAGTGTACACCGAGGCATTCTCATCTCAACGGATTCGGTTACACTAGCAAAAGTTCTAAGTTAACTTTGTGGTAGTTCATCTGAATTCAATATCTCTGGCAAAAATCATGGGTAAAGAGTGCACTCGAAATACACATTCCCTATCATTTTATATGCAGTAAATCGCTGATGAACACGTAGACTCAGCGCATGCGTAAAACACGGATGACAGTTAAATAAATAGAACAATGATTACATCATTTCCGTTTAGCTCAGCAATTGGCGACGTTCAGTTTTCTATTATGAACAAACATGATATACACACTTGTATGTTCCAGTGCATTTGGTGAATCACGCTATCCGTTTTTATACTAACACGGCGTTCCACAGTTTCCTGCTTGCGGAATCGCTGAAATGTGGTTTGGTATTCTCTTATTACATAGATACTTGGTTAATCGAAGGAAGTATACTTATCAATTTGCATGCACGGGGAAGCCTGCAGTAAATGTAAATCAGCATCTAAAGACAAGGGAACCAATTTTACTATCACGAGGAAACCCAGATGGGATTCTCACCGGAGGTTCTATAAATGACGTGTGTACACTGTCAAAAAGACAATGTTTGAAGGATAGTCAGTGGTTCTCAAAGGACGGCGCTGGTGCCGAAATTAGTGTTCTGAATAACAGCAACTTTCTCCGTGTTTTTCATTTATGGTGCCCACGATGTTCATGTACACCAGATATAGTCAGACTATCAGGAAACAAAATGGTCATACGTAAGTCGTCTATTTTTTCCAGAACGGAGCTTCAGTGCTTAAGATTGCAGACGAGAGATCTGAGTAAATCATGACAGTGTCACACTTGTGTTTTTTATCGAAATCATGTGAAAACGTAAAAAGTGAACTATATCAACATTTGGAAGATAACCAGTTGCAAAAACCTGGACTATAGTTGAATATTTGTAAAACTACAATCGGAACTCTCCCACGCCACAACCAAATTTTCACCGAAGTACCAATCTACGCCGGACTCAGTTACTCGTCTACTTTATTTTGAGAATATATCACATGTGACAGACATTTTCCCAGTAACCAAATATGTTGTTATATAAAGTTTGACTCAACCTCATGAATGTGAATCCGACTTTTCAAAAGTGGGTTGCATGGTATGCCGCAAATTTTGATGCACAAACAGTGGGTCAAGGAAAGTATGAGAAATCAACTTACTGTCTTTCTCATAACTTGAGAGATATTCAGTTAATGAATGCAGGGAAACTAATTATTCACAAATAAACGTGCAAGGGGAGAATCCCAATCCTAACCGTTCACGTTAAACTGGGATTTCATAAGTACAATATCCAAAATTGCTTTATCAGATGCTCCTGGGTTCATGCGTGACACATGATTGAACGTTTGCTATCCTCCTGTCGCGGTTGATCAAGGAACGTTTTGTGAATCACAGTTCATTCATATGACAGGTTGCACCTATTTATTTCATACTTGAATTGACAACTGACTTACCAACATAAAAGCACTCCAAATTGCTTCGAAAACTGCTTTCAACTAACGGCAAACGCATTTTAGAAAACTAATGAATAATAGTTTTATCTTGCTTAACAATATAACTAAAAAACACCTGTGTATTTGGAGTGAGAAATTCATTTGACGTATGTTTCGTTCAGCAAAGAAGAACAAAACAATTGGAACGAATTTAGAAAATCTAACTACTAATATTCACTAAAGGGCTGTCATACCTTTAAGAGAAATCCACATTTATCCCGGTCGTATGGGAAGGTTATTAAGTATGTTCACACCTAATCGCATTTTAATTACTAAGGACAAATCTTGTGGTCTATTTTTACAACAGCGTTTGCAACTGGACCACTGTTTCAAATAGGATACTACGTTTGTTTTTTCACGTAGATGAACGGTGTATGAAGGCAGACTGTGTGAAAAAATTGACATAGTTTGCTCGAATTAGTAATTTGATGCTACATAAAATGCCCAACCCAATTTCACATTGCATGGAGTGTTACATATCTAATACCAACCACTGAAAATGCTTTATTTCCAGAGCTATATAGCAAAACATGTAAAGGTTTCACGCAATTTTCCCTTCATTTAGTTAACTGAGAAGTAAAGGGGGATTATTTCCATCAGAAATATTTGTTTCATGCTGACCCTATGGAAAGTATTCTTTTTGAGTAAAAATATTTTCCTTTTCAGCGTGCAGTTCTTATTCAACCGAAAATTATCGGGCAGTGAGCGAGCTGGAATCTGCACATTTCAGCTCTGTCTGACACACTGTGGGGCAACCGTTCCAGAACATTCGGAACGTAAGTATTATCGCAGACAGAAACTATACTTATAATCCATAGTGGCACTTCATTCTATTCCTCCATCTCTTCCGGCTGGCTATTCCCGAACTATTTTGAATCACAACAATTGAGGTCATCCAGACACTAACGGACACACGCCTGGCCATGAGAACCGGTCATTCAAAGGCAACAATGTAGTAAAACCCTCTCCATCGTTAGACGATGATCTTCCCATAAGTGTTATACCAAATGACGTGAGTATCAGTTTTCGAATAAGTTGAGCATCATCCGCAGTCGATCGCAGCTCTCACCTTCCCCTGGTGTTTCCGATTGGTCACTTGCGTAAAGAAGCACCAGACTCGCATTCCGCTCTCACTAGAGCTCGTCAGTAGTGCGTACTGTTGCCACGGCCAGGAGTATAAATTTTGTCACGCGCTCATGAGACAACCATTTTACCATTATGACACTAACACCACATTGAGCTCAAACTAATCATGTTATCTGAACGCGCAGTCTGTTCGCATATGAGTAATGCTCTAAATGCCCGATAACCTCGAGAGGGGATACAGTAACCGTCCTGTTAAGTTCAATCGACTATCCTCCGATTTGTCTTCTCTGTACGTTGAACTCACTTATATCGTTAACTTAGTGAGTGATAGTCTCACTGCTGATGAGCAGTTTGGGATTTTGTTTTCCACATAAGTGCCGCAGTGATCAACAGGGCGGTCGAATGAAAACGTGATCGGAGTTTTAATCCCGGTCACGGTAAAGATGTACACTACTGAAGGACTCCAACAAAGGCGAAACTCGGGTCTGGTGCTTTTTTTCGGAAGTAACAGACCGGGAAGTCTACAGGAATGTGACGTGTGAGATCGATTATGAATGATGTGCAGTTGGTGTGAAAACCGAAATCTCTTGTCATTCACCCCGTGTTTGTTGGCACACTCAATTCGCTTGTATCCTACATAAGTATGATGGCCTCTGAGCAATAAATGAGAATGGATGTCGCGCTAACTTAACTCAAAGAGTTTGAAAAGGAGATAAAAATGACCTAAACGCCCTGTCTGGTTTTCGCTCATCAACTCGAATCGATAAAGTTCTTTATCAAATTGAAGCTTTGCTGATAATCACTACTGACGGCTTCCAAGTCAAAAATAAACGTAAGCTCATTTCATTTCAGAAGACTATTCCATGCATTGAAAAACAGTCTGAAAGGATTGACTATAGATGACTTACCTTTTAAAATCTTAACGAAAATTTACACACAACCGTCTGAGCCAGATCGGTAAGGCGGATGTCATAATATTCTGAAAATTTTAAAATGTTAACGAGCAAATTCCACCCGATCTACAAGCCGTGGGTTAGAAAAAGTGAGTACTCGGTGTGGGAAACGAGTTACCAGAGCTCATCTCTGGAAATATATGTCGTGTTTCTCTGTAAAACATAGACAGCCTTATTTTCACTGGACCACTTGTAAGTCCTGATAAAATTACAGATGGTCTTCTACTGACCCAGTTGAGCATTAGTATAAATAGAACCGTGACTGAGTAGACATCACCGAGAGCATTTTCAATTATTCTGTCGAGTGTGTTGTTCTTTTCTCCTCAAATGTAATTATAATTTGAGCGGGTATGGTTTCACGAAACTTGAATTACTGGTAAATGTTTCAGTCTGTTGTTGAACAGCCTTCGGTAAATGGTGTACAACAATCTATAGCAGGTTGACAAAACACACCAGTAGGCATTTTTGAAAACTAATCACTAGACCGTAAGTAAGTTAAATTCGAACGAAGTTTTAGCAGCCTTGACTTATGGGTCGCCGATCAACAAGTTTGGGTTCAGTTTTCAATTCACTGCTAAATTCATATGGCATTTCAAACCGGTTATTTTTACACTTCCCAACCTGTTTAGATAGGAAGTCCAGCGTTCTGCGAATTTGAAATCCTCCATTTAGGGGGCACTTTTCCGTTTGAGTCCGCTGAACTGTCTCTGTATATCCTGAAATGTAAAATTGTCGAGCAGTTTTACTTTACTCAGGTACCCATATCTAAATAATTCATCGTCAGGACAATACAACGATAGAGGTCCAGCGAAAGTGGGACATTGTGTAAACAAGACAAAGAGATTTAGCAAAACGTCACTGATTTCAATGAGCCCATATTAATATATTTGCCTCTTCTCTCATCACTCAATGAGAATTTTTGAGAAGCCTCAAAATTTGAGAAACCAAACATTGGTAATTTGTGACAAATCAAATGTCGGTCACTTTTAAAAATAAATCACTTGATGTGCAACGGATTATTTCGTAGGCATATCTTTGCTGGTTTCAAGTAAACTAATAAAATGTGGGAATTATTTTGCGCGATTTTTGGTTCGCCAGCTATATTTTTGAAAATATTTAAAACATACTGGTTACTGGAACCTGTGGTTTCATTAGAAAGTTAGTGATCCAACTGGTACACTTTTTCATAGTTATAATGTTGTGTCAAACATTAGCCTTTTAGACAAGCATCGTATAATATTTTTCAAGGGTATTATGATACCTTCAGATAATGTACATACTCACAAAACATTTGCAGAAGTAGAAAAGTACATTGACACCAAATCTCGGTGAAATAGCTTATTTCTCATAACGCCGTCAGTTGTTATAGCTAGCTTCGATGTTGATAGATTCAAGATTCATTTTAACCTCTCTTCTTGCACCGGAGCTTCCTTCCCACGAGCACTTTACTCACGACACCAATCAGTGACACCCAATCAATTTCGCACCCTTCTCAGTGATGAGTGATGCACATATTTTACGTTACACGAAGGCATGAAGTAATCATTGTTTCACCCAACGAATGTCGTTGATCGCAGCGCAAACGTGCTGGCATGTTAACAACACAGTGTTTATCACTGATAACTGACTACCGGCCCGGAGGGAGCATCAAAGTATTTTAGAGCAGATTTCAATTTAACCGTTGCTCGGTCACAGTTGTGCCGTTCCTTTCTCCAAGATCAGTAATTAGGTGGTTCGGCGTGTTGTTCACTCAGACGTTTGGAACTGAGCGTGGAACACATTGATATCACACGTTTAGGATGCTACTCACTGTATACTGACATACCGTGTGCGGCCCGGTGGATAGTTCGTTCGAGCTGTGCCTGGGTAGAATGGTACGTCGACTCTACCGCATTCATTATTCACTTCATTTAGGCACAGCAAACCCTACGACAATACATTATGCATACACGAATAAAGTCTATTAAAGTTTACGGTTTAATGTTCGTTTCTAACACCTACGAAATTTCAGGTCATGAATATACTTGTAGAGATGCACTGAAGTTTTGGTACTTACCAGTTAAGTCTACAACGGCGTCACCTCATCTAATTCAGAAATTTAGGTGAAACAGTGGTCTGGCGATACACGTAAAATTCAAAGGAAGCGTTTTACTCTCCTTGATATTTTAGACACCTTTGTAACAAAGACTATTATACGTGGATGTAATAACGGATCTGAAAACGACCTGGAGGTGACCTTGACATTTGGCGAGCACAGAACTGCAGGTTCTATCTCCAGCTGCTTCGAATAGTCACTGCCTGTCTGGGTGACCTCTCTGTTTCTAGCTTGAACCTAAACCAGAAGTTTGCATGAGAACAGTCACTTTGGGCTACAGGGTATAAAAACGCGATCGGATAACATGTCAACACAGTGTACCTGCCCTGTGTACACAACAACAGGAAGTTGATAAGAACGTCAAGTCGCAGTGCACGGCATTTAATATGCTGCTAGTATTAAGAAAATTTAGAGAAATGTGTGACTCTGCAATTATTCATTATGAAGCATTGAAGGGTTTAATATCACTGTCGAAATCAGTATTCAGAAAACTGACCTATTTACGACGTCCATCCTACTGGAACGCCATATTCATCATACTTAGTTCGCCGTGACTCGATCAAAGACACTCCACGCCTGAAGACTGATCTGCTCCCCAAGTACGAACAGCGTGTCAGCGTCAGTTATATTCACCCATCTTCAAAATAACCGCAAGAACTCAATGCGTGCTTCAAGCCGTGCCGTTATATTAAATGTTGAAAGAAAGTCAACTTTACACTGAGCCATTTCCGATGATTCTTAACAAGAACATACAATAACAAGGAACTTCATGAAATTTCCAAACTTTTCTCGTTAATCTGCAACTGTGCTCTCCCTTGTGGTCAATTAAGCTAAACCGGAAAATTTACTCGGTGGTTGTCAGTTAGGATCCGCTAGCACCTACGAAAGTGGATGTGTAATTGTCGGAAGAAACTCATCTTGAGTTCCATCGAATCACCTTCGATCGACAAGCGTCATCAAATCACAGTCAGCAGAGCTCTCAAAATTATCTACAGTGTTTTTAGTCCACTTTCGAGCTGTTAGATTGAAGCTTTTAACGGCGGTAGAGCAGAGGTAATCAGAAATCACATCCCTCAGCTACATGCCCAAAAATAATTCGTACGTGTGCTGCACATCCCATGGTCATCTATGAGTGAACCTTGTAAACTCCAATCACTTATCATCCTGATTAACTTGTTAACATACGATGGTCACATACTTCATATTAACGCGACGCTTCCACAAACACAAATGAACCTACCATCACTCGACTGGTCTATTATCCATACCGCTAGCATGCCCATTATTTCGTGTGACCTTGTTCCAGTGTTATATATATATATATATATCGGGTGATCTCCTCTTAGCTGTATGTGTTCGACAAGGATTACGGGCAACAGCTCTTGGAAACACTAACTTTTTGTGAATTGCACGTGTTGAATTAACCAATAAAAGTTGTTTGTCAGGAATTGCATACTTCAGATACAGCAGAAATAAATGTAAACACATGGAGCCCCTCCGTGTGTTGTACAAAGTCAACTAAATTCAACAGAATATAAGTAAGTAAGTAAGTAAGAATCTATCTAAGTGGACAAAATTAGCTACAACAATTAAGCTGCTAAGTTTTTTGCTTCATGCGTAGGCCAAATTCTTTAACATAATAGAATTGTAATCAAAAGAACCTATAATTTACGTTTTGATGACAGACGAATTGTTGCAATTCCCTCATTCATCAAAATATGCAGTTTAACAGGCTCATTTGCTGTTTGTTCGAAGGTTTTTCCAATTCATTTTTTAATTCAGATAGCTGTATAACTCGTTGATGTGATGTACTAACAATCACATGGTTACCGTCTCGGTGTGACTCTTTCCCGATAATTTTTTGCCAGCAACACTATATTAAAACTACTCAGCTAATTTATATTAACCTGTGCTAAGCTGCTGAGGTCTTTAATTTGTTCAGTAACTATAATTTTTTCATGACTACAACAGATCCTACGATGAGTAGTTGGGTGGGATAGAACACATTTTGGCTCAAAATGTCTCATTACTTAGCAAACGTTGGCAGAATCCTGTGATGTACAAAACAGATCAGCCTGTCTACTTCTGGTCATTGGCCCACATTAAACGGCCAAAAAACCACTCTAGTGTACCTCAAGTTGTCTGTTGATTAATTATCAATTCCTCAAAATTGTGGCTTAACTTTTCTGCTGACCAAACCTTACCAACAAGCAGAAAACGATATGGATGTAAGAGCAACCAGATGGTATTTTGAACTCGTTACATTCTACAGAGATCAAAGTTAGCCGATATCAACTTTTTATAACCGAAATCAGCCAAAACAGTTTGTTGTTTTTATGTTCATCATCAGAGCGTCTGACTTGTTCAAAATCATCAAAAATCTATTTTAACATACAAGCCTGTGTGACTTCAAATCAACTTATACGAAGAGAACAATTTATCATAATCGGTCTTGGTGCCTGATGTTCAATTTTAATAGTGTTTAACGACAACAGTTGATTTACGAAGATCATCATCAATAGGAGAACAACTTGTCACAACTTCAAATACTTACTCAACCATGTAATTGTTCTTTTGTATAATGATTCCCGTAGGCAGAGATTGGGATCAGCCGTGAAGCTGGTGTGTTCGCCTACAGCGTAAACATGCATAGAAAGCTAGTATCAGTGGACTCCAAAAAACTTACAATTCTGAAAATCAAAATTCACTGTCCAATTTACAAAATCAAAAACAGCAATAGAGCCAGATTACTAATTTTGCGCCATTAGGATTAAGTTGCTCTGAAACCGTAAGAACAGCGAAATACAAATTAGAATAATCATACTTCTTCCATCCAATTTGCGACAAATTAAAAGAGATATGAACTGCGGGGTGTAAAGATTTCGTTTATTCTTGTCTTTTGATTACATGAAAAATTAAGTTACGCGGGTTTGGCACATGCGGAAAAATAACCGGTTAACCAACGAACGTCACGTGAGTAAACATAGGGGTAAACGGTTTCAGTGTTCCAAAAAAGGAACTAGGTATGTGACACCAGATTAACACTTCTCAAAGGGAACGCCAGTTTTGATGTCGCGAAAGTGAAATGAGACCATAATCAAAGTGGCAGAACCAACAAGAATAAATTGTTGCAAATTCGGGTTTCACAATTGAGGACAACGGATTTTCGTCCACATTATGAGATAATGATACGTGTTGTGTTACAGTCTGCACTTACCGCTAAGGGATAAGTTCCACATTTCTCCCTTACGAGTTTCTATGCATTATACCAGTGTAAGCTTTACCGTATTTGAAGGCAATTTGTTACGTGATACAACACGTGATGTTTTTCGAATTACACCCAAGCACTACGTTTGTGATCTTACCAAGCACCAAAAACCGTAAGAGAGGTGCTCTTTTAAGCTTTTTCAAACAGGATTAACATCTGTGTTCATTTCTGACGTTCGACGCTAACGTAATCAGCCCTCTTATTTTCATACTGAAACCGCGTACGTCACTTTGTTGTGAATCCACGAAGCTTTCGTAAGTTTCTGGTTTCGTTTCGCCACGTGCCAAGGCTAAGTAACATTATTCTTTGTAATCAATTGGTTAAAATACAATAAACAAAAGAAAACGGGTTTAGATACTTGACCTACGAAATTTCCTATGCTTATACACTTTTAGCGAAGAGGGACGTAATAATCCGGGAGGTTGAATACTCAACAAAAACCTACGATTAAAACCCAAAAATGTTTCAAAATTTTCAACGCCAATGTAGAAGACTGTCAACTGGACAACATCCCAGAAGGT
>QNGE01007890.1:0-20212 GCA_008508345.1 Paragonimus westermani
TGTTATCACTTCACACTACCAGTCCTCCCGGTATCATCGACCGCTTGTATCGAAAGCACACTGCGGTATTCCAGGAAGGCTTAGGACGTTGCACCAAAACGAGTGCCGTCTTGCGCCTCCTTCCAAGCGCAAGACTCATTTTTCGACCGAAACGTCCAGTGCCGTATGAAGCCCTACCTCTCTTGGACAAGGAACTCGATCGCCTGCCGGAAGTTGGTGTCCTGAAACCATTCAACCATTCCGCTTGGGCCGTACCGATCGTCGTCGTGAAGAAGCCCAATGGGGTGGTGAGAATTTGCGCTGAGTTCTCCACAGGCCTAAATGTTTCCTTGGATATGCACCAGTATCCTCTCCCGCTGCCCGGTGATCTATTCGCGAAGATGAACGGCGGCAAGCTCTTCGCGAAGATGAACCTGACGGATGCCTACCTACAAGTGGAAGTCGCAGAAGCTGACAAGGAGTTGCCCACCATCAACACCCATCGCGGCCTGCTACAGTATCAGCGTCTCCCTTCTGGCTTGAAGTCTGCGCCGGCAGACTTTCAGCAGATTATGGATACCATGCTGACTGATATGTCAGGAGCAGTCGCCTATCTGGACGATATCGTTGTGACCAAGGCGGATGAAGCAGAATTGACAGAACGGTTGGACCTAGCTCATGGACGCATTGCCGAATACGAGTTTCGTATTCGCCAGAAAATGTACAATTTCCTTATGCACTCGATCAAATACCTTGGCTTCATCATCGATCGTCACGGCCGCCGCCCAGATCCCAACAGCATTCAGGCTGTTATCGAGATGCCACCACCGTCGGACGTACCGACCCTACGTTCATTCTTGGGTCTCGTAAGTCACTACAGCGCGTTCATGCCCGCCATGCATCGCGTCCGAGCACCCTTGAACATACTATTGACGAAGGATGTCTCCTGGAACTGGTCAACCGAATGCCAGAACTCATTTCAGGAAGTGAAAAATTCTCAACTCCGACAACCTGCCGGCGCATTTTGATCCCACTCTCCAAATCGTGGTCGCTTCGGATGCCTCAAGCTATGGAGTGAAAGCGGTCCTCCCTCACCTCTACCCTGATGGATCTCAAAAAGCAGTCATGCTGCCCGCTCCTTGTCATCAGCAGAAAAGAACTATGGGCAGATCGAGAAAGAAGCGTTCGCAATCGTTTTGCAGTGAAGCGTTTTCACAAAATGCTCTTTGGCCGGCACTTCATCCTGCTGACGAACCACAAGCCGCTGCTCGCTGTCTTTGGAACGAAGAAAGGTATACCGATCTACATGGCCAACCGCCTTCAGAGATAGGCAATGACTCTGCTGAACTACGACTTCGACATACGGTACACCTCAACAACGAGCCTTGGACAGGCAGGTTCTCTCTCTCGCCTGATTGGCTCACAAACGCCCGATCCAGAAGAGGCCTTGATTGCGGCAGTATCCTTCAAAGCGGAGGTCAATCAAGTTTTCTCCCAAGCTATCCGGACACTCCCGGTCACGGCCGAGCTGGTTGCTGAAGCAACTCTACGAGACCAGACATTGCAGTCTGTGATATCTTACAATCAGAACCGCTGGCCGGATAGAGGACAAACGGGTGATCTGGCGCAGTTTATCCGCAGACGTTCCGCTTTTCAACTCTCAATGGCTGTGTGCTGTTCGGAGAACGTGTGGTCATCCCGCCGGAACTTCAACCTAGAGTGATTCGCCAACTTCATGTCGGCCACCCAGGCATCAGCCGTATGGAGGCGTTGGCTCGCCGTTACGTCAACTGGCCCGGAATGGATGAACAACTGGAGCAACTTGTCGGATCCTGCCACGGCTGTGCTTATACATCTGAAGTACCCCCAAAAGCCCCACTGGAATCTCGGCCAATTCCTACGGCTCCGTGGTCGCGGGTACACTTGGATTTTGCTGGGCCTCTGTACGGTCAAAATTACCTGATTGTCGTCGACGCTTATTCCAAGTGGCCAGAAGTTGGCCTAATGCCGAGCGCCACCACAGGATCAACCGTCCTACAACTCCGAAAAATGCTCAGCCGTTTCGGATGCCCAACGACTCTGATCAGTGACAACGGAACACAATTCACTTCTTTCGTATTGGCTGACTTCTGCCATCAGAACACTATTCATCAAATCCGATCGCCGCCCTACCATCCCCAGTCCAACGGCCAGGCGAAACGCTTCGTGGACACGTTCAAACGTGCCCTTCAGAAAGCTCAAGGAGAGGGAACGACAGTGGAAGATCTAGAAACATTTCTAATGCACTATCGGGCGACTAAAAATCCACAAGCACCCGACGGTAGTTCGCAGGCAAAGGCTCTTATTGGACGCAAAATCCGATTACCGCTAAACTCCATTCGTCCAACGGTCGCCGTTCCAAGTTCCAAGAATGCAGCAATGGAAAGGAGGTTCAACCAACGACACGGTATGAAACACCGACACCCCAACAATGACCAGAACGTCCTGGTTCGGGATTATCGCAGCGGCTTGGGGTGACCAATCGGGAAGGGGCTTTATTCGCGTTATTCGTTCACCGTTGCTCGTAGCAGTTATTCGCGCTCGTGTGCAGTAGGGTTAAGTTTTAACACAAGAATAGCTTTGTCGTCGGATGCACTGCATGACGGCGAACGGTACATAACATCGGCAAGAATCTTATCACGTCTGTGAAGTTGGAGTTTGATCCAGAGCGTTTCGTATTTCTCTGGAAAAGTAAATTCTCCTACGACGGCTGGTACTGGGAGGTTCTGGCCTAGGAAAACAGCACAGCCTCCCATGCATCCGCGGAAGGAGTCCGTTTAAAACAAAGAGTATCCAGGGACGTGCAGTTCATTATCACAGATATCCGCGGAAAGCCACGTCTATGTTAATGCAAGAATGTGAGGGCTAGTGTCGTGGACCAGCTGTCTGATTTCTGGTAGTTTGTTCAGAAGGCTCAGACAGTTGGTGTATACGCACTTGAGGGCTAATTCCTCGTTTGGCTGGATGTAAAAAGAGACAGAAGTGCACGAGGGAGAGCTTGAGAATGTAGCCTCAGTAGCGATGGCGGGTGCGTAACTGACGGCATAGTTTCGTGAGCCTTCTTGGGGGTGGTGGCCGTTTCATCACAGCCTGGGCATATGTGAGCGTCCCTGTGGGGCGGCTCATCTGCTTCTGTCGGCCCGAGGTTGATGACCTTCGGACCGCTCTTGCTTTCAGAGCTTCTGGAGGGTGACTTGCAGTTTTGCACCCTCGAAAATTTGGATGGGGTTATAGATTAAAGGAGAATATAGGACGGAATGGTCCCGATGCAGCCGAGGAGAGAGCCGCAGGAATGAGACAAGTTTGGGCCATTTTAGATGCAGGGAGATCCCAGCAGACTCATCGGGCTATAAAGCTCATTGATGAAATATGTCCTAACAGGAGTTTTTTGGGGCGAGATGATTGGAGGTCTAGAAGTGTGATGCTTCTTAACACCTTTGGGATCTGCTCTTCCGGCCCCTTGCATCTCCACAGGCGCTCGACCTTCCAAGGGGATGGGGGTGCTTGGAGTTGTCCATCTGAGGACACCGGTCTCCTCTTGACAGCAGGGATAGGGACTTCAACGCTAGCCTGGAGTTTGTGGTCAGCCTGAATGCATGACCTTGTTCTAGCAAGCTGAGAGCGCTTCTGCCGTTCCTGCACTGAGTGACCTAGCGAGACACCCCGGAGGTTAACGTGCTTTCTCTTTAGTTCAGCCGCTTTTTCCAGTACTTCCTCCGGGTAACGTCACAAGGAGTCCCCGTGACTTCTTGGTAACTTTGGAGGTGAGTCTGCCAGCGGAAACCATTTTGTAGACTCTGGAGGGAAACAGGCGTTTAGCACCGCTCTGGAGAGAGTGTGGTCGGAAATCATCCCCACAAAACAAGCCTCTTCTCCCAAAGTGCTCTGTTCTTCAAGCTCGTTGCGACTTCCTCAATTTGAGAAGTGGACAAAGCCACTGCCTTACGAGTAGCCGCAGCGCCTGGAGGGGCAAGGGCGATGTACTCATTCAACGAGCTCAGTTCTGACTTCATGCCAGATAAAGCTCCGAGTATCACCCAGTGCTTTTGCTACCGTGGCTATCTGTGCGCTAACATCCTTAGACACCTTGCAGACACAATTGCGGGCGTCTGATTTCTTCTCGCCCCGGATGGCAAGTGGAGGATCCAACGTGGCCTTGAGTGGGGTGCAGCTATCTCAGAAGAGACAGCTCAAACAGATAAATGGTCTTTTCGAAGAAGTGAGCAAAGCGTACTGGTCGTCCCTGAGGCCGGTACACTTGAAGTGTTACCAGTGTAGGCACGTCTGGCATTGCCTATTGTTCTGAACAGTCATGCGGCAGCCGAATCGACCACAAGCACTCAAAACCTCCGGTCCACCAATGCTGCTTGTCATTGTGTTATGGTCCGTGAGTAAAGATGACAGTTGTTATTGAAAGTAACCATGGTTACTTTCCCCTACCCGGCCAGCTCTCCTTCCGTGTGACATGGTTTTCTCTCTACCTCATTTTGTCAACCCTGTGTACCCTGTGACTCTACCTGGTGTCTCCTCGATTTACTGGTCTTCACTGTTTTTCACTTGCAATAAATGTGCAGTACACTTCAGAAGGACTCCTCCTCCCGGACCGAAAGCATGAGCGCAATCATTGTCGATTTGTCAGTCTGGTTTGAAGAAAATTTTGGTAATCTCGTGTCTCCACGACGGTTTCAAAATTTGAATGCAATTGATGTGGAGGTTCGGCGTTTCGAAGTTCGATTCGGATCTTATTGCATCCGAATGACCGAACCTGCCTTCAGTGGTCATAGGAGACGCGTGTACGCATATGACCGCATGGTACATATATTGCGCTCAACGACCGGTGTTCGAGAGGCATCTCTCTAACAGGATGCCCGGCATACTTTAACGTTGACTGGAACATCGACAGAGAGTTTCCGATAACTTAAATCGTTATGCTGCATGCTTATCCGTACGACTTGGTTGCTGAAATATACAGGGCTTCTAGGCGTCACCTCACGGCGGCTGCTCAACGGCACGGTATTCTTCAATATCACTCAGTACACCCGGGAGCACATCGGCAAGAATACAACGACGGGGCACTTGTGCAAATTGCGGGCACTCTTGTTCGCTAGGAGAAACACCATTGGCTACCTATGTCGTTTGCACGCCCATTTGATAACTATAGGTAGGTGTTACTATAACGCAGATGATGGGAACCGCTTGACGCATTTTATGTCCATGAGTAAAGGACAGGCAGAAATATGTCGGCACTACCACGAGGTAATTGATCTAGACGCCATTTACGGGAGTTGTGAGGACCTGTATAGTTTGCTTGATTAGGTTGTTACAGATGTAAGTGGAGGGGACTTACCCATGTAAGTCAGTTGGCTTGCTTACTACGGTTGCCATCACTGTGCTTCTCAGTCAATTCCTTATGTTCGCAGACTGACGGAGGCACCACTGAACCAATCGCTAAAGATTCAAGTCCACACCGAGTTACGCGTAAACTGTTGGTCCAATAAATGCCTCTCAATATTCAACGACAAAGATAATCTATCCACGAAACGGTTAGCAAGAAAGATTTAGTACGGCACTAATTGAATCAATGTACAAAAAAATTGTCTCTCACCTTGGATGTGAAAAACCTCAGAAATCAAAGGAAGAAAGTGCCCGCACAACAACTTGACAACCAGGCACCGATCAACAATGGTGGATTATAAAACGGGTTGAGCTCACTCAAACAAATGGTCATTGGTTTGATCAGAGCAGAACGACTGTTCATGCATCGAGAAATGACGGGCATCATAAGTTCCTCAAGGAAAAATATGGAAGAAAAATGTCTAGTTTCGGTATTTGGAAGTGTACAGGGCTCGGACTAAATAGGGGTAAGGGAAACGGTCAAAGTAGGCTGTGTAAAAACAAGGATGAGTAATGTCTCATTTGGGGAAGAGAGTTGAGCGTTGGGCCACATTTCAACATCAAGCAAACCTCAGCAATCTCAAAATAACGCAACAAACCTTGACAAAATCAACAAGCACGTCTCCAACTAGATGTTGCACCAGAATCTCGTGAATTACTCACGAGCAACATCCACCGTGGTCTTCTCTAGTAAACCAGACTTCCGTCTGGTGCAAAAATCGCGCCCCCCATTTCCCAGCAAGTAATGGACGCACTGATTACTGGCGCGCCGTGTACGGCCGCCTGTTTGGACGACATTCTCATAGTGTGGCGTAAAACTGATGGAATCCGGGTCCAAACCGCTGCGGTTCTCCCACTCTTCCAGGTTGTGAACTAGCCAATGCCAAATGTTTTTACGGTCCGTCAAATATCTGGGTTATGTTCTTGATGCTGCAGGTCGCCAACCAGATCCCAAGATCATCTGCGCAATTCAGCAGATGCTGGCGCTCAAATATTTACACATTCTCCGGTACTTCGTCGGCCTCATCATTTGTTACGGTGCCTTCCTCCTAACTGTACATGATGTTCGGGCTCCGCTCAATCATCTGCTACAAAAGGTACTACATGGTGCTGGTCCTCCGATTGCGAGAGCTCCTACGCTCGCCTGAAGAAAATGCTCAGCTACGACCTGCTACTGACGTATTATGATCCAACCCTACCAACTGTGGTCGCAGCAGCCGCTTCAAATTACGGCGTCGGCGCAGTCTTCTCTCACATCTTCGCGTACAGTTCTGAGAAGGCAATTGCCTACGCCTCTCTCACGCTCAATTCCGCGGAGAAGAATTACAGTCAAGGTGAAAATAGGGACTGGTCATTATCTTTGAGATGTTGAAGTTTTACAAACTTCCCTATGGTGGGCATTTCTCCCTGCTAACCGATCATAAGCCTCTACTCTCCATTTTCAGATCGACAAGGGACATCCCGGTCTACTGTTCCAACCGCCTGCAGCGATGAGTCACAATTCTGTTCGGCTGTAGCTTTGACATCAGCTAACGCAGCAATGACCAATTTGGCCAGTCAGATGGCCTGTCGCGTCTCATCAGCAACCAGCACGTGCCCGAAGAGGACGCTGCCATTGCTACCGTGGCAGTGGAGGATGACTTCAGTCGACAGCTCACAGACGCCTTTCGAGGAATCCCGGTGAGTGTCGTCGACATCCGGCGTACCACAGCAGTGGATCCGAATCCGAACCAGGTCATGACGTAGTCCGGCTCAAATGGCCCACGGTTCCCCCAACTGCAGAGATCAACCACATCTACCGTCGCCACGACTGGTTGACGATAGTGGAATCCTGCACCATTTCTCCTGACCGCGTAGTTGTCTCAACCAATTTCCGTCTTCAGGTGCTGGGGCAGTTCCATTCTGGTCATTCCAGCACCATCAGGATGAACGTAATTGATTACGGTTACGCATATTCACTCGGCATAGACGGCGACATCAAGGAGCTGGTGAAACAATGCTCAAGATGTTCACAGGCTAGCGAGCTAACTATCAGGCAGGATCCCTTACCATGGCAAAAATCCAAGGGTCCATGAACGCGCCTCCATTTGGATTTCACTTGTCCCATCAATGGGGTATCCTTCCTCGTCTTGGTCGACGCATAATCCAAGTGGCATGAAGTAGTCGCGCTTTCTCCGGCGATATCCCCTAATACGACCAATGTTATGAGTAGCGTTTTTAACCAGAATGAATCCCCCCACATCCTTGTGTCGGAAAACGGGACACAATTCACATCAGCACACTTCGAAGACCTCTGCCACCGTTCACTGATTCAGCACGTTCGGCCTCCGCCGTATCAAGCACAGTCCAAAGGCCAAGCCGAACTTTCCGTCAACACCTTCAAACGGGCGCTTCTCAAATCTTGAGGAGAGGGGACCACGGGCGAGGTTTTACAGGAGTTCCAGTTCGTCTACTCCACAAACCCCAATCAGGGGCGAATCTCACTCTGAACATCGTATGTCGCTGATTTATGCATGTGTGGACCGTTTGGCAATTGGCCAAACGCTCTGGTGATGTAAAAAATGGCATCGTAAATAGGACCGTGGTCCTTGGCCTTGGAATGTCTATAATGAGAGGCACGGCCACATGACCGGTTTGACAGAAACCCGCAGTGGCCTGCTCAGCAGTTTTGGGTCTCAGAATTCCACTGCTGGTTGACTACTTTTCTGAGTTGTTGTTCCGGCTGTGAGTCGAGGAGCTGTGTTCACGCAAGAATTTGCGAGCCTTCGCGCAATCGTCAGCCGTGTGTCATTTCGAGTTGGACTGAGAGTTTTCCGAAACGAAGTCCAACATAAAACTTATATATACCCTGTAAGAATGATTAACCACATGATGTCAAACATACCGTGGGCAACAGAAGCATTGCGAGCAACACCTGATCGTGCTCGTGGGAATGCGTTGAAAATTGTCTTTGAGAAGATGGTGGGGGCTTCGCGGACTCCGGTGCAGTTTGGTGGTTGTATCATAGTTACTTCGCTCTGGCGAGGAGTCGGAAGCATGGAAAAATTACTCATACGTATCGTGGCAGTTTTTACGCTTTGGAGTTTACGTAGCTTTTACGTTGCGTCGCGTACCACGCTGAAGCACAGGCACTGGTAGTGAATACGCTCCCGAGATGTTCATGGTTCGTATAACGCGTATCGGGAACAAAAATCGAATGCCTCTTGATTAGGTTGAAAAACAACAGCAATATACCTGACGCTGGCTGTTGAATCGACTGGAACACCAGATATGTATGGGTCTATGCTCGACGACGCACCAGAACGACCACGAAACTCCTGACACTGACAGATCAGCATCGAGAAAAGGTTGGTGATGACTCAAACAATGCTTAGCTAATCGCCAAGAAATACACGATTGGTTATTACCGGGCGTGTCCTGTTAAAACAGCATTCTGTACTTTGAAAGTGAAACGCCGGATGAGGCTGATCAACGTCAGCACGTCACCCGGCCCGGTTAACACCATATGTGGCCAAGTAGGCCGGGGATGTTATTTGTTGTATATTTGACGGACACATTTCAACAGTCTCTGATGGAAAGCACACCGCTATAAGAATGGAAGCTCGTAGGCGGTCCACCGACGTACAAGGACAACATGTGTTTGGTGAGATCAAGCCCCCGACCACCACGATTGAATTGCGTTTGGTCGGCCGTCTTCAAGAATATTTGGGCCGCTTTGAGCTTCTCAGTACAAGACAGCAGGGATGTCAGATAATACGACATTGTTTGTTAAGGAGCGTCGAGGGGGAGCGGGAGCTGATAGCGAAATTGCGGAAGTGTCGCTCAGTGATTCTGCACGGTTGCTTGCCTACAAAGCCCATTGCGCACATTGTCAACCCGCCTGTAATAGATTGGATAACAGACCTCGTGGAAACTCATTTGTCTCCACAAGCCTTTATCGCTTGTCGGATAAAGCGTTTGCTCCAGTTGTTCCACAAGGTTCACTTCCACTGCTGTTGTCTTTTGTTTTTCTTGACGACTCACCGGACCAGAGTCACATGCATTCGCCTCCACCGGTAACGAAGATGTATAACAAGATAGTGTTGTTGTCCATTGTGTCTTCAGTGATAGTCAGTTGTTGCGTTTGTGGACCGTTTGTCTAGTTAATGCAATCAATAATCAATAAACTTCATCGGCGATCGTCGAACCATTCAGGGCTAATCGTTTATATTTTTCTTTAACTTTTGTAAACGGGAGTCATAACAAACAGTCGTTTGGAAGCTGGGTATTGATATTATACTGAACGTCCACCAAACCACTGAAAATTGAACTGCCGGATTCACAAAAACATGTTTCAATCGAGCATTGTGCACAACTCCCGAAAGCCATGCAAACCTCTTGCAAAGAGTTAATACAGTAGAGCTTGCAAACGAACGCAACTGGTGCCTCTTGAACCCACATATGACAGGGACCGCCAGTAACTAAAACGTAAAGTTACGGGGAGCTCGCAAGGGAAATGTGAGACTTGTCCAGCCGAGACGACAAGAAAACGTTCTTTCTGGGGATTGGCGGGTGCACTCCTTATTCGCGGTTGTACTGCTAGCAAGACTGTTCTTGAAAAGATGACCCACGCATTTATTGCCTGTCGCTGTGGCTTGAAGTGGATCCCTGGTAGACTGTCAAATCTCTCTTGTGTTCATTGAAGGTTACCCTACTAAAACATAATAAAGCTGCATGTTCAGATGTTTTTTCTTTCATTCTTTTCAAAAATTGTTTTCAGGTTGTTTTCCGAAGTGCTTACGGCGCATGCCAGATCTGGGAATCATCTTGTGACTCGGCATTATTATCATAAACAGCAATACGCTAGTGCCTCTCTGGCATACCACGGAAACAGCAAACCTGTACAAAAACAGAGAGGTAAAAAATGGAAGGCGAAGGGACCCAGCTACCTATAACAGCTTCGTATGTATCCAGAGATTCAACACGGTGGCGCGTACACCTCGTACCTACATCTCGTGACTGGTGGTGTTCAGTTACCACCTTCATTTCCGAATAGGGTGCCAGGGCACTCGACAGCAATAAAATTAGTAGCCTGACTTCCCTGGTTAGTTTCATCTCACCATCTCACAATAATGTTTATGAGGGAATTGCGCATTTACTTCGCAGATCGACGTCACATCATTTCGCATAGACGTCCACCTATCAATTAAATACAGTGTACAGAAGGCGTGTGCGTTCTGTCTTGCTCCACGGATCAGATATGGCCTACTCGATTGGAGGGTGCACGCACACCTGCCATCCAATCACCTTTGCTCCCGACAACTAGCCTATGTCGAGTGCGACAAATCTGTGAGTTTGGCAACTGTTGTTCGACGCGAATCTGAGAAACGTGCGAGCTCGCATCCGATAACCGATGTTGTGAGAATGCAGCTTTCGATGGTTAAGTCAAGCACGCGGTTTGCTGAGCAAAATTGCGTCACACCGCGTGTAGCTCGGTGCGGCTGTTGGAGATGGGGAGAAGCTAAAAGACGGCTAAGCGAGATGGTAGTCAACGGCTGTGGGAACTTCGACCGTTCCGCTGATCAAAATTGTTAGGTGCTATCTGCTTGGTTGAGGATTTTGTGGCTACCCACATTGTTGATCAAAAACACCCTTCGATATGACACTTCGTCGTAACCAGTGGCCATCCTGTACCTTCATAAATGTTGGTTCCCTCTCTTTGTTGATGCTCTGTCATTCAACTTCGGTTTGGTTCCCTTCTATCTACCTATTTGTTACTCTGCTACTTTGTAGACCATTGTAACTAGCAGCGGTACTCCTCGTTACAATGCTCAGGGGTACGGCTCAGGGCCTAAAATGGAGAGGGAACTGAGATATCTCGTTGGATAGTGGTGGGTAGCTAGTGACGTTGATGTGCACGCGTGACAATTGAGAAGAAACAAGAGAAATCAGCATATAAGTCTGATACGTGAAAATGTTTTACCTTGTTGGCGGGCCAAATAAGCGCGTTTCATGATTTCGATACCTCATCACATGCTGAACTTATTGTTGAAGTAACTGCTTGCGTGAGTGTTGGATGATTGTTATGTGTTAATAGAGCGTTGATGGCCACGTTCTCTGCCATATTTATTTCCTTCTCGTTGGTTTGTCTCCTCACGTTGGAATTCGTTATACCAATTACGAGTCTATTTTACAATCTGACACTACCACTCAAGTTACGCGCGTGACAAACCATTCATCCCGTGAATGTCGATCTTGATGTATTATCAAATTTTAGTACCGTTTGCTTGTAGAAACTTGTTTCCGCGTAGTTTTTCTTTCTTACTTTCCCTTGCCGGACCTTTGTTTATATGTACCCAGGCTTCAATTTTGTCTGGCCATTTCGCCATTACGTGACTGTTGCAGTTGATCATATTTACGCGGACCGTTAATCTCGGAACTCGCATATTTGATCGATTCAATACCCAGGTCTGTTGTTGTCTTCCTCTGTTTGGTGTATCATATTGTTTCTGAACATCAGCACCTTATTAATAAGAAAATCGCTAATAGAACCGTCTTTCCTTTTGGATCCGAATGGGTTGCTCGACGGACACCGATTTTACAGACGCTCGTTACTTACGGACGCGACTGTCGTGGACCCAGCATATCGATAGACGTTGTGAGAAGACTAAGCGTTGGTCGAACAACCACTAGACGTCCGGGATCAACACTCACAGAAGTGGACTTGGCCCCGAATTAGGTGATGAAGTTGGCGCCTTCACGCATATGTGTCCGACAGTCATCGTCGAAAGAGTGGGGGCCACCGGAAACCGATGTTCAACGAAATTGTTACTGAGTATCGTGCCAGAAGACTCCAACAGGGATTGATTTTGAGGGCAAAAAGCTGGTTAGCGATCAAAACGCATATATTTAGCGCAAAACGCCACAAGCATTGGCAGGCGTGCACATTGAAAATAAGTCTTGTGTGAGGTGAGGGAAGAAACAAGTGTGGAGGGATGAAAAAAGTAAAAGTTATGGCGATGCACACAGAGGCTAACAATAGGAATGCCCCTGAGCCCTATTCTTAGTCATATCACACAGTGTCTTCAACCGAAGTTCAGTGTCCTCCGGACTCTAGCCAGTCAGTTGGGAGTGTCCTACTGAGGCACACTTCAAGGTAAGTGCCTTCGTGGCTTAAGCCCAAGCCGTAGGCCTACTAACAGGCTGCCGCTTTCAGCCTAACGCACCACTTGTAAGCAAGGCAAAATCCATAAGGCGGTGAGTTTGCATCCGTAAGATGTGGTCGAACCAACGAAACCTATGAGACATGATCAATGTGCTCAAGGGTAAACAGAGTTTATCCGTTTCAAAGACAAGAGATAAACCTTGCTATCGTTGATACGATGGTCCTACAACACGCTGCTGATGCTTCGGAGACACAGATAGGCAGGAACGGATGCTCTGTAAGCACCCTACGCACGAATGGATCAGGTTTCCTAGCCGTTCAGCGAGAAGGCTCTTACGGTGACACCAAACAATCGGCCTCTCACAAGAATACTAGCATCAGGCGGGTGCCACGTATTGCGTAAGATGGCTAAAGCAACCGAACCTTTGCTGCGCGACTTGTGATTCCATTGGACATTCCACCAACACTGATATATCTCTCAGGGCACTTAAGCTTCCCGACAACTCCTAACATTTGACCACCAAAGGTGAGAGTAGGTGCAGGTTCCTGTCAATCTTGTCACGGCAGCGTGCGCCTAGTGGGTGCAAACACCATACCAAACTGACAGACTGAAGCCTATATTCTGCCCACGATGTTCTGAAGTCCCGGTGAGCCCACACATAACAGGGTGATGCCGTCTGCATACCCCGTGCTCCGAATTCACGTTACCGTGAGCGATCCATAATGCCACATTTGCTGCTTATGAAAGCACAATCTAAGACCTCGTCCGTTGCGAAGATGAACAGGAATGGGAGACGTAAAAACATTTTTGGGCCACGTACGCTGATATTGGTAACTACACCTATTGAACCGCGATTTAGTGATACTGTTGCTCCAACCAGCTCTTCAGTAGCAACGTTATCACCAACAGAAATGCAGTGCTTGCCTAATGGGAACAGATAATGCGAAGTCTAAAAGTCTAACTTCGTCGGGTGAAAGTTAACTTGACCGACTGTGAGGACCAAAAGCTAGTGGGTTGTGGTCGTTCAGAATTACAACCTAGTTTCATTCGGCAACGTGCTGGAGATAGAAGATGGTGGAGTACATGGTTTGCAACTCTTAACCAAACATACTGTAATCAGCTTCAGCCAGAATTAGGCGCCTCGGGAAGCAGTTGAGCCGTTCGCAGGGCTACTGGACGTACTCTGTGAAACAACTTTGGGACCCGACTTATCTAGGGCTATACATAAACCGACAGTTAGGTTAAACTGGCGCAACATGACGTTGGTGGCTTATTCATACTCTGCGCGGTTGCACGACTCGTTGTGTGTTGCATATGGCTCGTCGTCACCGTTGACATGGTCACAAAGTGTGTCCTTGTGTACGCCTTCAGAGTTGTGCAGTAAATAGTCCGCAGTAGTCAACCGTCCCATTAAGCCAACCCGCCACAGTAATCGTTATAGGATAGAGAAAGTAGCGAACTAACTCTGTCTTGTCAATTAGCTGTCAAATGTTGCACCCAGCAAGTCACAATCTCCGGAAGTCCGCCGTGAGTTGACTAAAAATACCTCCCACTATCAATTTTGCTGAAAGATATTGGTTCCCCCAGTGTTGTCGAAGATGACGCTAACGCCCTCTCTTTAGTGGCGCTCACATCTAGTAAGTCGACGCATTGATGGACGAACTCCCAACACCGCATGGCTCCGTGTATGAGATGCCGAGATGTATGATAGCGTTTCATACACCTAACAGCTTACGTGGAACTTTCAGCATACCGGATGGTATGATAGCGGCTCTCGGTATCTTAATCGAAAAAATGGTTTTTGGCGATAGACTTGAGGTAGATCGGTTTTTAATAAAACCCGGGTACTATGAAAGCTTACCTTAGTGCATATGCGGAATGTGGTACGCTCCAGCTGCCGTGTGCGTCAGTCTGTCTACGTTTAGAGCAGGCTGTGCAACGGTGTGACTCAGGGAGTTACCCACTTCAGGGCGATGTCGATTCACGGTGTTTGTTCGAACTCAACCTGTACCATCTTCTGTTTAATTGATGTCAATGTGCGAGCCTTGGCAAAAGCCAGCGTGACCGCCGCAACCAATTCGTCTCACGTGAAGTAGCCCGTTAGCCAAATCGCATTTAGGAGTTCCCAGTAAAGACCCAGTTGGTCGCAATGAGTTACGATTTTCTGTGTACTTTCGATTGTTCAAAAAATCAAGCAATAGCTGCGTCACTCGGCTGTATTATCCAACGTTTCGCATTGCTGAAATAAGTATTGTTTCCGATTCATTTGATACGATGTAGGTTCTCTTGTCTAATCTCGTAGTGAGATCCGCGTTATCACTGAGCCACCTCGTACCTTCCCCACGCGGTCTGCTATGTCCACGAGGACTGCCACATATTTTTGCCAGCTGGTAAGACGATGGTGCTGAAATCATTCAAGAGGTTGTTCAGTGCTCGCCTGGCTATCGTGAGGTCATTGGTCTGTCTAATGCGGGTCGTGACTGACATAGAAGATGTCGGGTTTGTTAATTTGCTTCTACTAACATTCTGATAAAATACACCATACTACAAATTGAACGGGGAAATTTGCCCGTCGCAACACTTCATTTTGAAAGCGCGACATTGACAAAGAAATTATCGCTCGATAGCGCACAGTTTTCATAATAACTTGACACATTTTGCTTGATGCCGCTGGCAATCATAGCTTTTCCTTAGTTACCATTTTATTCATATTTATTTGAAAAAAATTGGAATGGCGAAAAGTGTGTTTCCGGATAGTCAACATCGGGCCAATTATATAACATCTTATGCCATCATGGTTGTCAAGCAAGAAAAAATCAAGAGCAATTGGTCACATAACTACTTCAATCCGTTGCGAATTTGACGACAATTAGGTGAAAAAACTGACCTCCGGAGTTGTCAAGTAGGCAATGGGGGGCCACGGTAGCAGTAGGGTCCGAACAAATTTCTTCTGAGCGCGCAGCTGCCGATTGCGCAACCCAATGCTGACCGCTTCCGCGGTGTTCAGAATACGAAATTTGACTCCTCTAGATTGACGGCTGGGCAGGCGGTAAATGGGCTGGAAAGTCACTTCCGTGGAGATTCGGTGTCCTGTGTCTACCAGGTGTGCCAGAATTGCACTCGAAATGGAAGTCACCTAGCCCTTAGCTAGCCAATTGGGGTGGTGCTCACGTATCTTCTGAGAAAGGCGCCTGTTTGTGCGACCGATGTAACTTGCTCCACAGTAGCAGAATTTACCCGAAGGCACGCTGAAGCAGCTGATATTAGCTTGCAGGATGTTGTTCAAAACGATATCCCTGTATTTCGTTGCGCAAACTTATACCAGCCGCACCTTCCCAGGTTTATTCGAATTCAACATCGGGTGGTGAGGTGGTACCACCGGCGAAGGGTCTTGTCTTTGCTGATGTCAATTCCGGATATATAACCTTTGGTCAAGTGTGCCTTGACAATCTCGTCATATTTACGTGCCAATTCAGCGTCATGGGGAAATCTCCTGCCAAGTAAATTCGGACGTTTCTGAACAAATCAAGGTCGGTTGAATTGGATAGGCCAGAACCCGGAAGAAGGACAGCGCCAATGGATAGGTTTGAACGATTACCAATGGGTAGTTTCACACGCGACGTGGAACGACGAAAGTTGGGCGCCAGTAGATTGACAGATTAGTAGAGCCAAACTTTTCGCCGTACAACTAATTCACCCACCCAAAAATCCACACAGTTGAAGAAGACAGAGACGGTACGTGGAAACTCCCGTATTATCCTCCTTGGAGATAAAAATGATGGTGATTCCTTCAATCAAGTGTACAGGTGAAGGTAAGACAACAGTACGTGTAAAAACGTGCAGAAAGTGAGTAAAATATATGACTACGAATTGTGGACTCCACATTATGTGTGCATCCAGAAGCCGCTTAAAGGCCACGTCGTTGGGAACAGACACCACCTGGGCCGAGGGCGCATTCCGGCTACTGACGGCTTGTCGAGATAGACAAATTTCATAGTTAAGACGTCTCCACCACTTTTTGAGAATTATGAGAGCATGCCCACGGAATCTATGCTCATTTCGGAGAGAAAGCCTGCACTAAGCTCCTTGCAAAATGCGGCGTAACACAATGGGTCATGTCCGGGAGTGCGCGTTTAGACGCTGTAGTCGCCGGCTGAGGGAGAGGCCCTACGCCCAAACAGCCATCCACGTGGCTGTCCTCTCTACCCTTCTAAGTTGAGATACCTCGTTTATTCGCTTAAGGGCGTCAGGATCAATATGTGGTGCGGTGGTATCAGTGGCATTTGAGGTTTATGGGCCATCTGCATTTCGAGGGGCGTTACTGGAACTGTTGTCGAGAGGATTTTTGACGCTAATAAAACACAAGAAAGACCTAACAATGAGCCCTACAGAACCCCTACAGAAGTCGGGGAAGGAGACGAAATGTCTGATCCGATTTCAACTCCAAAGATTTTAACATCAAGGAAAGTGGCGATCGAGCGAGGAAACTGCTCTTAAATACCATGGACTTCTGCGAAGAATGCAGGTCGTAGACCGTGAGTTTTTCAGTAATCGTAGAGAAAAATTATCGCATCATATGTGAACAATCCTATCGGCAGACCGAGAGTATGTACGTAACAGTGCGGATAGCGATAATTTTTAAATAAGCAATTTTGTTAAACATTTGTGACGTGTTTCCCTAACGGAAAAAACATTGAATTCAGTTGGGAGAAATCGCTTCATTTTAATATTTCGAAGACCCGCAAGTTCATTGGCATGGCAATCACCGAAAAATATAATGAAAGCGTAAAATCACCTTGAATCGCAATGCTAGTATCCGGATAGGTAGAGTTGAAATACATAGAAGTCGGAAACTGTTTTTCTTGTTATTCCGGCCCAAGTAACCAGGTGTTGATCTTTCTTTCGATGAAATAAGCGTTGTAGGATCGTGAGGACTGAGGTTTCGATAGACTGCCAACAAAAGATAACGTGATAAGTAATGAACAGCGCAGTAATATCTCAAAAATGAGCCAGCCAGCGAAGTTTTCCTAGTGACTATTGCCACGCACGATCATTCATTGCTACCACTAGTATGCACTTTTAACTTAAGCGTGACGTACGCCGCCAGACGCTGCTCTTAGACAAAATCACCTGAAACTACCCCACGAATTGCCTTACTCTGCGACTGGAAGAGACAGTACCCCATGCTGGAACTAATAGTTGGATAGACAAAGTCACTGAGAACGAACCTGCAAAATTCGATTTGAATCACTTATTTGCAGCCTGTGTGCAGAAAGACATACAATACCCCAGTATTTATCAAGCGTAGAAAATAGCCAAAGGCTTGCAGTGCAGATGACTTCAGCCGTTCATCATGCGGTCTTCAACATCTTGCTCATCACATCTGTTATCTGCAAGATAATTCCCGGTATCTTCTTGAAGAATTTCACTGCACTCAGTGAATCCAAATGGGCGTAATTAACACCAAAATCATCCACGTACTTCTGCAGGAATTCTGGGACTTCAAGAAAGTGGGAAATCAAGGATTATCAAAAATTCCTTGAAAATTACGCCACAAAAATAAAACAATACAATCCAATAATGGTGTGATAGACGACATTAGCAGTTTCGCAGAAATTTATGTGTGAACATTATTTTTGCATCCATATATTAACCAAAGAACACTGTCAGCGGGAATCAAAGTATTGTAGTGGTCAAAAAGTGTTTCTGACTACCCTACGTGAATGCAGGCGTATTTCACTGATTGCAGTGACACACAAAAATGAACGAATGCAACAGAACAGTTACGAAGGCTTTGGCAAGGTATAGTAATAAAGAGCTTGACTCACAGAAAGGGTCCAAGAGGACCATCACAATACTCCAAATTACCGCTGTAAATTTGTTGGTCCACGAACAAAGAAAATTCGTTCCCATCGCTTGCTTTACCCACTAACTTGACACTTGTTCCCACTACCTCACCCACCCCATTTTGTTTTATTGAACTAATGTGTCACTAAGCGTCCGCCGCGCGAGTGGTCATTCTTGTCCTGTTCCGCTGGCGTGTCGGTTCACCTTTGACCTCGTTGGTCCTGTTGAGAAGCTGTTGATTTTGCTGGACGAGACTATCGTCGCGAACGATTGAGGTTTGCCTTTTGTAATTATTGATGCATTCCGTTAATAGTACCGTAGAAATTGTTGGATCCAATCTTGTTCTCATTTTGGGGATCCGTTTTTGGGCTACGCGTAACTCAACGATCAGACGTGAATCGTTACAACCGGTATCCGGGAGGCGAGTGTATTCGGAGATTACCGTGGGCGGCTGAAACGCGGTCGGTGCTGCGAAGATGTGTAACATGCAGGCCAGCTGACTCTACTTTGGATGCCCGTGACTTCGCGGACCAACCTTCGGGCAATGTGGATGCACCAGGGGACAACGCTATTCCGAAATAGGGGTTCGAACGAAAGTTCTGAAATGAGAAACAATACGAACAATAATGAGCCGAAGGCCCAGTAAGCCATGCGCACGACTTACACGAACGTAAGCTAAAACGGCACCGACAACACAGCAGCACGCCCCTTAAACAACCCAAATTCAATTCATGCGCGCTCGCTGGTTTTGCTTGCGCGTTACAGGTGCACAGAACTTTATTGTTATTGCAAGGTCATTTTTAATCAATCAGAACAACATGCAGAGATTATGCGAAAACGTTGTTGTGCGATAGTGAAGCATCGTCGGTGCACAAAACTAAGAAAATAACTTTACATTATCTGACATCAGCCATACAGAATTTCAGAAATAACTTACCATGATTTTACTTCCAATTATCGGTTAGACAAAACGAACAAATTCCACTCAATAAAAAAATTTCCGTGGTGTTGATTTGTGCATTTAGCGCCCCGACCCTGTTGTTTATTCCTGTCTGTGATAAATCTACATTGCTGTTCACTTTTCTTGTTCCAAACTTTTGCATGCACTCAAACGTTTGTTTGGACGAGTATGATACAGACAAGTAACCGTGCACTCGAACGTACGGCTCCGCTGCGTGCTCGCCTTTTTTCCGCCGTATCACTGCCTCGCCTTGTAATTCGCCCGCTCTCACGTTGACTTCGTGTTCCGGCAGTACACTCCTTGTTTACTCGATGCGTTAATCGTAACGGGCCGGCCATTGTTCACTTGGCTCTACACAGCTGCCGAGGTAAGAAATCGGAATTTACTTTGCAGTACTCTTTTCTTTCAAGTTAACTGAAGAAACCACGACCTACCATCAGTATTTTGTCATCGAAATTGACGCCAGCAATGAGAGGCAGTGGCTATTTTCCACGCTGAAGAAACCCTATGTTCGTATATAACCTTTTGTTCGCATGCTGCAAATTCATGTATCGAATCTAATTTTCTTCGGGTTCGTTGACTGTTCTAGCTATGGGCTTCAGCACTGGATAATGTTCACTTCAATTGTAAGGTAGTACGAATAGATAGAACATTTTAAAAATTTTAAGCATGAAGTACCACTTGCTGAACTTCTAAGGTAAGACCGATGGGTGGAGCAGATTCATTGCAAAAGCATGAGGTGTTGTTCGATATCTATCATTTCGTGGGGTACTGTCAGAATTCCAGTGTGGGTCACTGAATAATATTTTCAGCGATTTGTACACGGGTTCGAGGCTGCGGGCCCAAT
>QNGE01007891.1:4673-20183 GCA_008508345.1 Paragonimus westermani
AAAGAATGAAACTTTAAGAAATAAAAGTCAGCATGTTTGTGAACACAAACTTGTCATTGAATTAAATATGTCGGGAAGTGTTTCCAATCAGCGAAGTGGACAGTCGTGGACTTCCCAAAGTGACAAACGGCACCCACAAACTCTGGTAAGCTGAATGAACAGGGTTTTCGCAACCCATGACCACGTCATCTATTGTGCACCTTACGGTTTTACTCAATCTCCAGCAACTAAAACCAGCAATGCGCGGTGCGGCAGACGATCCTTCGGTATACAGAGTACGCGACCCAACCAGGGAAGATTGTAAACCTTCGATCGCGAGCTTACACACCTCTTACCAATGCATTATTGGAAATTCGCGCCGCTCATGTAGTCAGCTCATTTCAAGTTGGTTGACTGGTGGAGACAACAATAGTCGAATACCGAACAAGCTAGGTCACTGATCCATAGAGCAAAACTTAACAGAGGTAGTATTCCAAATTCTGCCTCCAATCAAAGAATGGACGACATTGTAAATGTGCGACGAGGGTTGTTAAAATCCCTACGTGTGTTAATCATTCTCAAGGATACCATGTCAGCAACATTACAAGCCAGAGTGTCGATACCACTCAGGTAGGTGAAGCGATTACTAGTCTCAGGCGAACTGCTTACAATTACAAAGACAGAGACAATACCACCTCAATCTTGTGACAATACAGCACAGCTACACTACTTAATCAGTGGTACTGTCAGTACAAACAATATGATCACGTACAAGTACACAAGCTTCAGATTGTTTATGTTCACGGGGTAAAGCAAACTTATTGATCGCAATAGAATGCCAGTTATCCAGATGCACGACAATCGCAAGCGCAGGCGACTGACAGCAGGGACGAACCGACTAAATACGATTGGATCGGTGTGATGTGTGACTGAATACAGCAAGCAGGTATTTGCAAATGGTCAAGAAAGGAAGCGTGACAGGGTCAATCGAGTGGAATTCGAACCTCAAAAGACTTCCCACATCCACTGTTTTTAAGAAATTCGTCCACGAACAGAATGAGCGTAAGTACCATATCATTCACTTGCTTAAATTTTTTTCGTAGATTTTGCTTTCTCTCCACTCAAACGTTACTTGTGTGGATGTTGGTCACAAAACTCGGAGAAAAGCGGAATTATTGTGTGAACTAACATTCCGTTGACTGGAAATAATTCACGGTGAAATTTCAGGCAAATCATCCATTTTTTGAGGAGAGATTTTTCAGGGAGGTCCACCCACACCCTATAAGAAGTATCATCATCACTCATACATTAATTTTCACTTTTGAATGACGAGGTGCTTCTTCTTTTCCATTACACAGTTTGCTATTTTTCTAGCCTCTGTCATTTTGCATTCGTAATGTTCTGATCTCTCGAACACCGCCCTCTTCGTCTTCTCAAGTGTGTAGCCGTTTGAGGTCTACTACGAAACATTGCTTGAAAAGCAACAAATGTCAGTGGTATTAATCTTGTCGACTTTGATATTTCAGCTTCTGCGTCAATTTGGTGGTGTCACTAGTCTGGTAATTGCAATCTTCGTTGGAGGAGATATTTACAACTTTCTCTTGTTCATTACGCATTTGGAATTCATTGGTGATCACATCTATGATTTAGCTTAGCACAAAACATCAAGAAATTGAACGGAGAGTTAAATAAAGGGACAGCTTATCACGATTGGCATCTACTTTGAAACACCCGCTGCAATATGTCGAATAATGTGAGCATTCACGTACCTGTGGTCAGAAAGCTCTGATGAAAGGCCCTAGGAAGTGTACCTTTTAACGAAGAAGCCAATGCCCGTCACATCATTGATCGACCCACTTCGGATGGCATGGTGGTGGATAATAATATGGTTTCACTCAGCCAATGAAAGCGTAGCTGTGTCGTTGAACGTTTGTACACTGTCCGGAGTGCGTTTCCTCTCGTTGTCTTCTGGTGCCCCCTGGAACGTGGTTTGTACTGATGCCCTGACTGCCATGTATGACCGTTTCATTTGATTCGTTCTGCGTTTGACTTCTATGTATGATCGTCTTGTCGTATCTTGTCGGGCATGTTTGGTGACCTTTTCGCCATGTACATTTAGAGCCCTCGTGGCCTAATTCTGATGTAGGTTTCCAATGAGCAGTCTTACCGTGTCTCTTCTCTTTCTTGGTTTTGGATCAAGCGGTTGAACGTCTAATAAAGAGGACGATCCAATAACTGGTGACTTTGGGTGCTATATGCGTGACCTACGCAAACTGACAATTTCAGTGTAAGTAATGACACTGATCCTGCAGCATCAACCAGCTCAAAGAGATGCGATTCAGCGGAATCTAACCGAAAATCTTACGTGCAATCTATCCAGGAGGTCAGCAAATACAAACTTCAAACTGGATTCAACTGTGGACTACATCACAAACAGCACCGATTGGTTCATGTTATAGAAGCCAGACTAAATTTCAAATCTTAACTCAGTCGATAAGACCGCGTGTCCCGAGTGCAGTTGGCTGACGTATATGATATGTCAACGGTGTAGCGTTCTGCACAGCACTTTGTATTTTATAATTCTTATTGTTCGCTCTTTTCGCCCTTATCTAACTCACTTGTACAGTCAATGTTTAAATCGAGTTAATCGATTGATTCAATAATCAATAATTCAAAATCTACCTCCGAGGTCGTGTGTCGTGCGTCTTCTCTGCGTTCTGTGTCGCTCGTGTACAGGTTTCGGAAGGGTTAAATACTAACGGAACCAACCATCTGTTTTTAGCGGAAATATCTCAGGAGTAATATTACGGATTGTTTCCGTCGGATATTTTATTCCGTGTAGTGGGATTTCTAAACTAACACAACTTCACGAACTACTGTGAGTCATTTCATTTTGGTTTTTACCACATTTTGGCTCCGCGTTCATGGTGGAGTAATTTGACAGTGTTTAGGTCCACTACAACGACGAGACCGTGTGAAGAAAACCCGCTTGATTAGCTGATTATTCAAACCCTGGCAAAATAGATCTAACGAGGGACCAATCCAAACGTCGTTTTAAGATAACACATCACGATGGGGCGAACAGGTACATAATTACTTTGTCCATTATTCGTCAGGTTCTTTGCTCTCCATTGCACTTATCATCCCAAAATTTGTTGCTCTGTATGTGCCAGTGAGATCAGTCAGTGCCGGGCTCTGTTTTCCCCAATATTGATGTACATCTATAGATGCGGGTTGTTGGGTCATAATGAAAAAACTCTTAAAGCAACCAGTGCGAGGTCTTCTTATCAACAACTGTGAAAGTTTCAATTCAAATGTAATTTCGAGGGTTAGTTGAGGTTTCTAATTCGGCGTGTTACAATTTGTGTTCCTGTTATTTGACATTCCCGGGAACATTTTGTGTGCTGCAAGTTATTGCACTTAATTGAAAGAGACTAGCTAACTGATTACCATGAAGCCAAATCGTGGTGCGTGTTTTTTCATTTCTAGTAAACAGCATTTTGAGGAAATGTTGGTCCGCCCAAATCAAATTCTAGTTGGTAATACATTAATGATTTGCTGGAAGAAACAGAAAAATTGAACATACGCATGTTGTTACCGGCCTGGGAATATGAGAATGCAACTGAGTTCACTGATAGAGTATAAAATGTTTGAATTCAAAATTGTTGACACAGTTGATTTATTAAAATTTCACCGAAGGAAGCCAGGTTTATTAGCGATTGTAAAATCTAGTGCTTCCGGAAACCTGAGTACTTTGGACGATATTTACAATTTCTAGTTTGGCCATCACATGTTTATTTCGTACAGCAGTTTATGGGCGCCTCCAACCTACTAACCACCTCACATTTGGCGATGACGCATGCTTCGATAGTAATTACTGTTTATTTTCGTTCAATAAGAGATAATCATTACAAATGATGTAAGCTTTCTTTATCAAGTTTCAAAGTTGGTTGAACATTAACGTTTTAAGTGGTATTGATAAACCGCATGCTTTCACCAGTGTTTCAACCTGATCAACAAAGCACCTGGTGCGTTAACTTTAAAGGTTTCACTGAATATCTACTGGAGTTGAAGTGGAAGAGAGAGAAATTTGTTCTCAAGTCTTATGAACCAAAGAACAGCTGAAGAGAACGGGATCATCAAACTGCCACATTTTAGCGAAATCAAAGTGAACTTTTTGGAAACGACCATGGTAACTCAATCTGTTTGGACACCGAGTTAGTAAAGTATCAGTCATGTTTCTTATTCAGCTACCACTTTCCTCATTGTTCGTAATCTTGTATGGTTTAAGCATATGACCACGTTCATCGAGAAAACGTGCTAGCTGCAACCATAGGTTATTGCTTGGCCAACCATTAGCTGACTTCGCGGCCAGATGGATAAACGTTCTTGATTACTTTCACTCTACGGGCTTTATTGGTTGGGAAGTTGTGGGCCGTGATCGAACGCTTATTTAAACACCTTGTCTTGGGTGTTTGAACGTAACAGTTAGTAGTAGGTTTCCATCATTAGACAGGAAACCATGTGTCAGAGGAGACCAGTAAGTAATATGATATAACCAAGACGAAATGGAAGGTCATCAGAGACCAAACACATGCATATAAGGTCATGGAACTGTTTCAACTAGATGTCTCCTGGAAAATGTAAGTAAACCGTTATGAACATATTGCAATCATCAGTTTGTGCATTCTGAATCAATTTAGGTATATGAATGAATGTGTCTGTGGGATGTACAAAAGACGTACTTACTGACGTTCACCGATGCACACCATTCTCAGTAGTTGATTCCACTCAGGCTTGCCTGTTGAACTTCCAACCACAATACCATTTGTAAACTGCTCACGCCATTTACTTGACTCGAAATTAACAATCATTATTTGCTTTCAAGTTTACTCACCACCGTTGGTGACTTTTTGCTCAAAAAGGAGTGCACGGTATTTAGGCTATAATCGACAGAGTAACAGTCTATACATTTCGAGCATACATTGTACAATGTGTGTAGACAACTGATTAGATAATAGATGTGAAGGCGAAAGAAACATAGCAAATAAACAAACTCGATACAACAATTAACTTTTCTGCCACGGTGTGTGTTATATTGTTCCGAGAGGCAAATTTTTACTGCCCCGCTACTGTTCACCTTGCACAATATCAGAATAGGCCAAGCAGCTAGTTTGGGATTTACACTTTGATTAAGCGCTCTGTTCAGTTACCAAGACTTGCGAAACGTAAGCAGAAAGTATACACTGACTCCGTTTCCTTCGTCTATGTGATCTGCTTTTTTCATTAGACCTAGGTTTAGACCATGAAGGTAACCGAAAACTTTCAGTTAAGTATATACCTGTCTTATACAAAAAACGCATGACCTACAGAGGAGTGAAATGTGCCCAAATGACCTAAGCCTCGGTTTATCAAATACTGTTATCGGCTGACGTTCACTGGCTGCGGTCGTTATAAATAGGGCACTACTCATACATGATTACAGTTTTATCAGTCCGATAATTCATTTAGAAATCTCCTCTGGACAGAGCACATCATGCTCGATTTTCAGTCTTTCAGAACTAAACTGTTAATCGAAATTTATGCTTCAGTCTCCCTGGTTACGAGACGAAATTGCAACTCAAGGTTCTATTGAATACAAACTAGGTATGACCGAATCATCACAGTTACGTGTCCATTCACAATCTCGTGTGATCAGTGCTCATTTGGTCTGATCACTCCTACGGGAGTATAAACGGAATCTCTGTGTTCAGGACAATTGGTAACCTCGTACATAATTTACCCCAATAAGGGTGGAGCCATAGTTTGCCTGAAAATGTCTGTCTGTTGATTGAAACTCAAATATTTTGAGTAAAACTGTGGCACCACAAGAGACAACACAACTGAAACCACAAATCTGATGCGACACTGTTTCAAGTATTTGTCAATCCAACCTCTGTTGACAGCGTAAACAGCCAAACTTCTGACTATATATATTAACTCATCTGACGGTTTTGAATTACTGTAATTTTCTCAGCCGCTTTGGCACAAGTCACAAAACGTTTTCGTTGATATCCTCATGTGAATGACTGTTGCACAGTAACGGAAGAAGATTCAGAAAATCAGTTTGCTCTCCGCACGTATTCAAGGATCATTGCTAATGTAGACCAATGGGAAACATGCTGGAGTACAATTTGCGCAATCAATGAGTTCATTGTTTCACTAGTTACAATTATGCCATTAACATGTCTGAGTTAAACCCTGGTCAGCTCTGTATACCCCGCATACACATTTCTCTAAAATGGTTGACAATTGATAAAACACAATAGTGAAAACGGAACACTGCTGAAACACTGCTGATTTCAAGTTCGACTTAGTCTTTTCAAGTGCAACCAAACACTGTACCGTCCAAACTACAAACTGATATAGTTGACCTTCTGTTCACTCAGAATGCGTGCTACAGACTAGGTTGAGAACAGTTTGACCACTTTGCTGTAGGACAGTGTTTAGCAACTCAGTTTAGCGATTTTTGGCCTACATGGTTCAATTTTTGCTTGTTCCGTAAGAAAACTGTCGCGAAACCGCAAACAAGACCATCTTTGGCACGCCTAACGACAAACACATTCTCAAAATCGAGGTGAACTGGGGCCGTATTTTACGACTTAATGTTCAAAATCTGCATGCAAGCTTGTCCACCATTGTGAGGTCCATTAGGTTTGATGACGTCTCCACACCCAAGTGTTGCGTTGCTTGTCCTCAGTTCGAGCGATTTCCATTCTACACTTGTCGATGTCACACCAAGCTGAATCAGGTATGGTAGACGAGTACAGCTGATCACATGTGTCAGTGTGACCACTTACTTGCCCATGCGGTTGGATAGGATAAGAGGCTGGGGAATTCGGTTGAGCGTATGCGCGTTCATTTGCTGGTGGAGGCAATCAGCTTCAGCGGGAACAGACTGGGAGTCACTTGGCAGATGACGACGAATAAACTGCTGAGATACCGACCTCGCACGCAAAATCAATGACGTGTATTGAGGTTGCATACGGGGCTTTTTCAAGCAAAAACCTGAAGCAAACAGATTTTTACAGCAAATTGATAAAGGGAGCAACAGATATGATGAGGACAAACACGTAGGGAACAAGCACTTCTTCAGCGCCTCGTCATCAGCCCGAACATAAAACATTTGTCTGAGTTCTTCTGGGACAGAATGAAGGGCAGTCAGCATTAAAGCTGACTAGGCCAGTTTTATGAGATCTGGTTACGTAACATCAATCACGTGAATTGTGAGAGTTTATGAGGGAATTAGCACTCGAGAAATAGATGTATCCGGATATGAAAGCAGGTTACAGGGGATTCAATATTTCCACCAGACTATTTCGAAACTGTAACGGAGCTGAGTGTGAGCTGTTTACAACAACTCCTTATGATTGCCAGTAGTTGTCTGTTGACTTGTTTCAGTAAGGTCTCAAAGATTGAATAAATTGACTTAAGGAATCGGCCGGGTTGATCAGATGTTTGGGTATCAACCAAAACGAAGCGACCTTAGAAAAACATCGCCGAACCTAGTGAGAAGAGAGACGCTGATAGATGCTGGCATTCCGTATGGTCTACTCAGTACCGAACAAAGTGCACAGGCCTCTGTCGATATTCGAATAAGCCACAAGAGTTTATGCTTTCGGCTCGTTTTAGATGACTACAATGTTGTGTGGGCTACCTAGTTTTTTCCACAGAAGTGACTGAAGCGGCAAACTCACGAATAGAAATATACATATATATATATCAACGAATATATTGATATTGCATTTTAAGACGGGACAGTAACTAAGTTAGAAAGAAACTGAACACCCAACTGAATAGCAGTAGTTTTGCAAATTACAACACCTTCTCCTTGTTATGTTTTTAGCATAGCGGTTGCCTCTAGAAGACGAAGAAATGTAAACAGAGTCGGACTCATTAAAAAGGGGGCTAGCGACGGTGCTGCGGTTGGGCGCGGTTTGTTTGGCCAAGTTGGGCTGACCGACCTTCGCGGCTGCCGACGTGAACTCATCGTCTGTGCGTACGTCATCTGTCTTAAGAAGCGCTTTATGAGCATTCTTGGCGTTGCAAATTGCAACCGTTGTGTCCTTGTTAAGTGCTGCCGTTTGAGAAGATGTTTAAAAATCTCCACCCAAGGAAAATTTGACTGTTTTATCTATTAGGGTTGAAACTTTGAAGTAGGTAATGTGTATGGTGTTTTGAGACCACCAATGAAAATACCTAATGGAGCTATCCATGAAAATGGCTTTTGATTCCTGGGAAGTGACCCCAGCAACCTTCTTCTGTTCAGAATTCTTGATAGAAAAAGTCTTGTACACAGCTATTTGGAAGAATTTGGGTGAACGTAACACGAAAGACGGTTTCTCAGCAATCGCTGTGTTCTCATGAGCTGTGTTTATGCAGGGACAATCGGTCACTAGAATGATGTCCATGGACACCGCATCTCTACTTTCTACTGCAGGCACAAGTACCTGAGTTGATATTTCGGCGACATAGACCAACTTTGTCTTCAAGTGTAGCTAGCAATCGACAATGGGTTGCTTTGATTTTAGTCCGCCGGTCACGCCTCCTCCTTTCTTAGAGGAAGCGGTAGGGACCTTTTAGGTTTTCACAGGCACTGTTTTTCTTAGCACCATTGCTGGCCTGTGTATGACAGGCAGGGTTATCGAAGGACCGGGTGAATTCTTGGTTGATTTGGTGTGTAGTTTACTTTCATGCACTAATTGGATGACATCCGGGATGAAATAACGTGCTAAGACTAACTTACCTAGCTCATTTGAAGATATGGAAAATAGACCTCATGTGTGCAATTGAGAGGAAAATTGTCTTTTTCGCTGACCACAACACCAGGGAGAGCAAACGTAAAGTACTTATTCAAGGACTGCAGCACGGGTAGTTTGTTGGTACTCATCCATTCTGCTCCCTGTGGAATAAATAGAAAGAGATGCAGGGTTGACAAGAGCCCTCCATTTACAGTCACTGGTTTTCTGTATAGATTCACTTTTCACATTGCACGCGTGTTCAGCCAGAGGTGAAATGTTGCTTTTGTAGTCTCCAAACTTACAACTCATGCAGATAATGAGAACAGATGTAGAAGGCAGTTGCTTGTCCTGATCCTTGCCGAGGTCAGTGTACCTGAAGCAGTCCCAACTCCGTCACTGATAGCACTGCATACTCTTTTTGTAAGGTTGCTTTTCACCTGCAACGGCAGCAAGTCATCTGTGTCTCAATGAGTGCCTGTTGCATTCCAACACTGCTAAATCTAACGGAAGCTACTGTTAATAGAAAGTGCTGACACCACAAACCAGAAGCAGTAATATGTATGTATAATATATATATGCTATGTTGTTCTATAGCGAGTAACGAAAACCATACGTGATCTTTCGTGCTCAGGACGCCAGTAGAGCAAAAATATAAATGGAAAACCACAGCAAGGAAATCAAAGTTCGAGTTACTTGCTTAGGTGCATAAATAGTTGAGTTGTGTTTAATTCTGACTAACTAAGAAGTCAGCTATGCCAACAGCTGTTTTCGATCATTCTCATCGGGCTTTTACAATCACATAGGGTAGATGCGTTTTATATATGAAAACTTGGAGCAAGTCAAATGGGTCATTGATAGCATACAAAAAACAGTTCGTGCAAATCCTACACTCCATTGGCCACCTATTCCAGAACCCCTTGAAACCCAAGCAGGTGTAAACCACTTGACACCGACGACTGTAGGTCTCACGGCTGGTGCCAGTAACAATGTAACAGATTCACCAACACTTCCAGACCCTTCAGTAGACTGTCATCCGCCCCATGTTTGTGATCTTAATGACCCATTTGACTTGCTCTAATTTTTCATATGTAAAACGCATGTACCCTATATGATTGTAAAAGCCCGTTGAGAATGACCGGAAACAACTGTTCACACAACTGACGTCTTATGAATTCTGACTACAATCCAGTTTTGTTAGCTCATTCAATTCAACAGCACAATGACATAACACAAAGATCTGGATTTAAACTCAGTGCTTTTGGGATAACTGTCTTGTGCTTCGCACCAGTACATTGACTGACCTGGTCTTTAACTTTTTATGGTGTAATTTAGTGGGGAAAGTGGGAATATTCAGACACATTCATAACATTCGTAGAACTATAAAATGCATCGAGAGGTTTGATGTATTGCGCGTAAGCATACGCAATAACAGGGGAAAGCCTCATAATCCTCACGATTAGCTGCAAGAATGATCTTGACATGGTTAAGTGTTGATGTTGCTCGATTCCTCTTGCTTCTCATCGACGTGACTCTCGAAAGCCTGTGCTGCTCAAAAACATCTTTAGCCATTCAAAATCGACGTAGGCAAGAGAGTCAAAGCTCATACCTGAGTGAATAAGGTGAATCAAGGTATTCACTGTTTTTAAACCAGGTACACTAAGTCAAGCTGCCCAAAGTAAGTTCGGTGGACAGTTGCGAATTCAGTTAAATAAAACAAACCGAATACCCATTTCGAAAGGACATTTCTTACAGAAAATTTGGCTGATCTTCCAAATGCATCAGATAACAACGGCAAACGGAACGTATCATCGTGCATATAGGTTTCCAAGACTAATTGCTCCTCACTCACTAGATTCACTTATGACAATGTTAGACAGAATTACGGTTCGCGAGATTAGTGAGTATAAAATAAATCTAAAAACGGCTAGTGCAGTCACTTTTTCAGTTACCTACCTCTCAGACAGAAAAGAAACCTCGTTCACACTTTGACACAGAATTATGAAGGTGAACACAGTTGAAATGAACGAAACAGAAGTGTTGTTTTAACGATGGACACTCAAGCAGAACGCCTATCCCATATACTGTACTGATAGGTACATGAAACTGATATCACAAAAATTTGAACCTCCATCTTCGGAAAAGAAGTTGGCTCAACTGAGGCTAGACTACAAAGGCAAGCTGTTGGCTGAACTGTTTATTTGTAGAGTGAGTAGCGCAGGTGAACCAACCTACAGTGCGATACAACTGTGAATCCCATTCGGATCCAACCTGGTAGCCCATGAGCAACTAAACGATACGTAATTTTACTTACACGTTTTAAATTCATCCGAAGACATAATTGCTATAAGTTCCACCATCGAGTGGGAACATCTTGACCCAATCTCAGTCCTATACCTTGCGTTGATTCGTTGATCAGATGAAACAGTCCAAGGATACATTCATGGGAAAAAGAGTTGGACGGCTCATTATAATTTTGTCCCGCTGAAACCCGACAGAAATTTTTTACGTTCTGTTTAGCGGGGCGCAGAAATCTGCACATCTGACACTCTGTAGGATTAAGTACCATATATTCGAGGAACATTCACTGTAAACGGATACCCTGAGGGATTCATAGACAAAAATTTACATTCCGGCACGAAAACTGAACCTGTTCAGACAGGTAAGGGTGAAGTTGACAGTGAAATAATTAGTCGTACACTTTCAAACGCGGCCGAAAGTAATTACCATGCGATAAGACTTTTCGTGTCGTTCGATGCCCACCTGGTGCTGATGTCACACCCTAAGAATCGTTTGCGCAAGCTCTCATCGTCGTTTCCTATCCACTCTCACCTGTTGCTGTCGAACTGGTTACGGTGGGGAAATCATATGGCGGCTATCAGGGAGGATTCTTGAACACCTACCGAAATGGCTTCGTAGCGGTTCGAGAAAGCTCACTTCCAGTGCGATCAGTTTCCACGTAATTGACACTAGTTATTGAATACACCCGGATAAAACTTTCCGAGTTGTCTACAGGGTTCGTCAAGCCTGCCCGAGAACTATCTGATTGCAATTGCTATCAGCGCCTGAGGTTATTGCCAATCAGACTCCCAGCTCATACCTGTATACCCAGAAACAAACCTCTGTTGCATTTTTGGAACCATAGTCGCCTCCGGAATCATCACGGAATCCAAAAGAGATTGTCCATTGGGTAATCAGTGACAAGAGTTTTTATAAAATCCATCATCTGAGAACGAAGCCAAGTTTGACTGTTACGATCTAGTCCCTTTTTCAGTGTTCTGCTACAAAACGTCTTCTGTTGGCCGATGAGGTATTTCATCTTTCGTTAATTTGCCGCTCCTGGTTGGTCACATACCTGCAACCGACCATCTTTGGTTGCTGTGGTGTTGCATTATTAATAAACTGTACGTTTGATTATCTTTGACGATATCACGGTGAATGAGTCCAGAGTTCAATATCAGCAAGATATGTTCTTGAAAAAGTCTCATCACTCTGTTACAGTTATGTCACATTTGTGTCGGTGACTGTCATTTGGATGCTAATTGCCTGCTTATCGATCGGATGAGTCAGCCAATGACCACACTGCCCACACTAATTTGGGTTACGTAATCGAGTGACAATGGCCTCGACAGTGGCCAACAATCACTGGTGGACGAGTTTTGACCGGTTAGGTACTGCCCTCTAAATAACACTAAGTGACTGATCTATGTTGACCAAATGATCGCTTTCAGCCAGGTAACCTACAGTGGCACTCGTGATTGATATACTTTCGTCTGCCCCAATCCATGCTGAATGATGATCTCTGATTCTTCTGGACAGATGTAGAATCGTAGACTCACGTAGTTTTATGAACATTCGCAAGCGAACGACAAAACCGTCATAGATGCATTGTGGATCGGCACTTTATCCTTCAGATTTGACGGGATTAGCAGTGAACTGGTGAGTGAAATATGCGGTCTGGCTAGAGTGAACGTTCTCATTAGGGAACTAGTAAGTTGGTTGGTCAGTAATCCAGTGAACATATCTCTTTCGTATGGCAATCGCATAAAAATGGACTCTCTATCAACCCCTTTAATTTTAACTGATGTTTGAACTGCTGTCATGTTTAGTCACAAAGTTGTCAAGCTAGACATTTTCTTGGCGAGTACGCATTACAAACTGTAGCTCATGTTCCAACACATCTGCTGAGCAGATTTTTCTGGTTGTACCCTCTGAACACTTGACTCGGCTTTGTTCGTATTTTAAGCTGTCAAAACTGTAAAAGTCGCTTTACTGGCCTACCAGCCAGTCTCACAGTAAACGGACCATTCCAAACTTTTGTCAGCCCTACTCAGACAGGTGTCCAGGAAGTCGAGTAACTCATCTGATTACAGCTCCGATTTTAAGCTTACCAGTGGTTGTGCACAGTCAGAGCCCTTTGATATATCAGCTATATTGACAGAAGAATCTGTTACAAAGAATATATCCTCAGCATAGCACTCGGTGGAAATTTTGGATGTTCAGGTAAGTTCTTCAATTTGATTAGAATGTTGTGTGTAGCATGAAGTCGAAGACACAATCTTGTGGACCACCCTCTGACGATTTTGACGTTGTCGCTGGTGTGCAGCTGGGTTGTGTCCCATCCCCAACCCTTTTTAGTTTATCTTTGTCTACCATACTAACATTTGGTTTTCGCAATTCATCGGAGGACAGTGTTGATGGTAAATACCGGACGGATGGGCGCTTACTGAATATTCGACGTTTCGGTGCCCCAACCCGATTATACACCTCAAAGATGCGCATGCTTCTGTTTGCAGATGTTAACACATTGCTCGCACACAGTAAAGGCGAACCTCAGTTACTAGCCCTGGCTTTCACGACCGCGGCATCCAAGTTTGGAATGGATATCAACACAGGTAAGATAGTTTCTTTCATTCGGCCTCCCCCAGACAGAGATGCTGTTACCGCACCTACCCCTGAAATGTACGTCAGTGGAGGCAGTTGTCGACAGCTGCGCAGATTTCTGCTACTTGGGTAGATTTGTCCGCAGACTACGAGATACGAGCTTCTGCGGCGTATGCTAGAGTTGTTTCAGGACATCTTGAAAATCGTTTCAGGGAGAACCATAGCTTAAAGATGGCCACTGAGCTGTTTGTCTGCCACTCAATCTCAAAGGTTATACTGGTGTATGGCAGTGAAACTTGGACGTTGTATCAGCGAAACGTGCGCTGTCTAAATCGTTCCCGTATGTGAAATCTATGACGCATCTTGGGTATTCAGTGGTCAGACGTTGTCCGGAACACTGCGATATTGCGACGAGTGGACATGAACGGGATCGAAGTCATCCTGGTGGTCATTCAGCTTCATTCATAACGCCCGTCTGACGAGCGATCACGATATACCAAGGTAGCTGGTGAACGGACAACTGAGATCAGGTAATCGAAACCCTGGTAGTCAGAAGCGCAGATTCCAGGATGGTATCCAGGTAGGCCTTTCGTGCTGTAACATTGCGTTTAGAAGTTGAGGAGACTTGATGTTGAGAAGGATGATCTGAAGAACAGTGATCCCGACAGGCGTCCGCCGGTTCATTGAGTAATTGCTGTGTTGCCGAGAACGGATGTGTGCGATACTCAAGGAAGCCATCGGTGGCATAAGTTGTGATTATGTGGTTGTACGGCATTGCGATGTATGCGGTCACGAATATGCTAGCCGCCTCGAATTAGTAGATCACTAGCATACTCATAATACACCGTCGGTGAGGACAGAACCAGTATGCTAGGCTCAAGTAGGTTACATCAGTTTGATACATTTTTTCTTGTTCGAATCGACCCGCTTCTCTTTTCAGAAACCTACATATCTGTGGTCTTCTGCCTTTACTTTTCTCTAGCATTGTTGCTGTACTGTGTGGTGAGCGTTCTGTCTGATTTTCAGTCCAACCTTGCAGCTTGTTTTCCCTCCGTATGCTTCCTAAAATGCACTAGCATGCAGCCATGTACTGAACTAATTCTCGTGCTGCATTTTTAATATTTCTTTTCCCAATTTAGATCTTACCATTTCAGTCTCTCTGTGTTCACTTCCCAAGAGATAAGTGTTTCATTTTCGACCTAGCCTATGGATTGGTTAACCAGCATTGGCCGGCTGGACACGAAGGCCTCAATCACACGTCTCTCGGTTTATTCCTTTGGGTTTACACCGGATACAAGTTGTATGGGTAGAACCACAAGTGGTGCAACGCAAGCCAATTGCGGTGATGGTTAAGCACAAGCGTCCTATGACCTCGGTCACACGAACACAGGTGATCGACCAACACCCTCGAGCTAAACATCAGTTTGTGACTGGTCCTAAACTTGATCCAGCACCTTATTCGGCAAGTGGATGCGTAAATAAAAGCTGGTTTTTATGGGGGTTATGGAAGCAGTCAGTTTTGACCATGAGTTCCCATACCCTCTGCCTAGAAACGGGAACTTTAAGATTATCCAGGTCGGGATGAGCAAGTGTATAAAGTTTAACATTTTATCATCAATCTGTCGGTGTATTACTGGATTCGTTTTAATGATGAAGGTTCACATTCCGAATGTAGTGGATTATATAATGGGAGGACGAACAGATGAATAAGTTAATTAACATTTGGCAGATGGTGTAGGTCAGCAGCAACTGAAATGTAAGTTTCATCTGAGAAATGTGGCATACAGTTCACGTGATCACATGCAATTATTCGTTGCCCGCTTTCTGTCGTTATCTTGATTTTAGATGAGACCCAACTGTGAAAAGTCAG
>QNGE01007892.1:0-20180 GCA_008508345.1 Paragonimus westermani
TTCCGCGATATCAACTCTCAATGATTGTGTATTGTTGCGAGAATGTTTCGTCATCCACCCGGAATTTCAACGCAAAGTATTTCGCCGGCCACATATCGGTCACCCGGACGTCAACTGAATGAAGGCGCAGACTCGCAGTTATGTCTACTGGCCCGACACTGATGAACACCTCGAACAAATGGTTAGATCCTGCCACGGTTGTGCTTATGCATCTAAAGCACCCCCAAAATCTCCTCTGGAATCTTGACCAATCCCTACTGCTCCATGGTCGAGGGTACACTTGGGGTTTTGCACGGTCAGAGCTTTTTGATCGCCGCTGACGCTTACTCCAAGTGGCTAGAAGTTGTCCTGATGCTAAACATCGCAATGGGATCCACAATCCTACAACTCCGAAAAACGTTCAGTCTATTCAGATGTCCAACAGACCTGGTTAATGATAATGGAACACAGTCTAGTTCCCCAACATTTGTTGACTACCGTCATCAGAACGGAGCTGACTACATCCGATCATTGCCTTACTCTCCCTAATCCAACGGCCAGGCAGAGCGCCTTGAGGACAGGTGCAAACGTGTCTTTCGGAAAGCTCAGAGGGAAGGAATGACCGTGGAAGTGTTGGAAAACTTTTTGATGCACTATAGAGCAACTCCAAATCCGTAAGCACTTGATCGACGATCTCCAGCTGAGGCGATTATTGGACAGAAAATCCGATTACCGTTAGACTCTTTCTGCCCGACTGTCGCTGTCCGGGGATCCAAGGATGTAACACTGCAAAGCAGGTTCAGAGAATGACACGGCGCTAAACACCGACACTTCAGTATTAACCAGACTGTCCTGGCCCAGGATTATCGTAACGGTTTTGCCAAATGGTGCTTGGGTCGAACTCTCAGAAGGCTGAGAAACATAAGTTTTGAGGTCAAGGTCGCCACGGACATCCGGATACGTCATGTCAATCAGCTCCAATCTACAAGTATCGTCGTACATTTAACGGGTAAGAAGGATCTACCGTTGCAGATCCTGATGGACACGTTTGGTCTCCCTCGGCCAGTTGGCCGAGAGCTCTAGAGCCCGTAACACTGACCACCAACACCCAAAGCTTGCCACGTAAGCCGGTCGTGTAAAACTATCAATGACGCTCCTGTAAGCTGATCCCCGACTTCTGTCGTATGATCCACCTTTTCAAAGAGATCGTGTCAATGTCAGAGTAAACATGACACGAGGAAAACGATTCAGTTGTCAGAAATCAGATATATCAAACCATTACTGAAACATAAACCGGCATAGGGTTCCAATGTTTCTTCGTGCACTCAGGCGGCCACAATATGAATGATTTCCTATAAATATCACAGTTTCTCCTGCAAACTCGCTAAGTGCCTGATGGCCAGATACATTGCTAACCCGGAGCCTGCTTTGTCCCCGTTTTCATTGGTCCTTGCTGTTCGCAACGTGAGGACCAATCACAATGGGATACCATTCAAATCATTCGTTCATACATGTTAGTATCAGTGGTAAAGTTGTTTGTACCATTTCAAATAAAATCGATATAACTTTCATTTTATTGAATTCTCGGAGACTTTTGTATGAAACGATTTCAGCGATTCGTACACGGGTTCGAGACTGGGGGCCCAATCTACCCTGATCCAGTCAGTTTGTTCGTTTCGATGTTCGGCGGTTTTCTGTTGACCTGAAAGACAGTCATTGAAAACGGGGTGTAGCACCGCTCTTGGTGGTTGCAGAAAGTAACAAGAACACAGTAAAATAATAATCCAGCAGAACAGAATAACGGCTTCTTAGGTTGGTGGGGATCCAATAGCATTTTCAGACGGTCATTGGAAAAGCAGCTAACAATCTCTAGTGGAAGTCCGTTTCAGTTGTTGATAAATCTATAAGAGAAAAACTGTTGCCTTAGGAACGACCTAGGTCGATGCTTATAGAGCTTCTTGTCGTGACCTCTCCAACTGTTATCACTTACTAGGGTGAGGAATTGTTGCGCGAGTCCTGTGCTATAGAGAAAGTGCGTAATTATGTCGTCGCGGTCTTCCAAACTCAAGTGGATGAAGATCGATAGTTTCGAGGCGACACTCGTAGCGTAGATGCCGTAAGCCAGTGTCCATTCCGGTGCCTACTCGCTGGACACGTTCAATGGCGAGTATGTCTTTCTTCCAAACCGATGTGGACGACTTGATTGGCGTACCCGTGGTCTTATGTAGGCTCCTTAAAACGTGCGAACGGTGTTCCGGTCTGTGCGGGGGAAGTTTTTTTAATCGTACCAAGAGTCAAAAATTTTATTCGCGACCAGCTAGTGGTGATAGCAGCAGCACGAACCAGACGATAGCCAAATCCCCTGGTCCTTTTTGAGGTCGACTTTTGTAATATCTGCTTCACCTTGTGCACCGTGTATCAGGAATAGGTTCCCAGAGTCTCCTCCGAGTGACATGTGCGCACACGTACTGTCGATTAAAGAGAGACTCCAGTCACCTGACCAGCACTTAATACGATCAGCATCAATCTGCAATGCATTGGGGTCATACAAATTCCAGATTTTTAAGTCATCAACATAAAGAGGTGCGTCGCCAGAGAACAGCTCGGGAAGGTCATCGATGTATAAAGAAAACAACAGTGGACCAAGTATCGATTCTTGAGGAACACACGCAAAAACCGGGGACAGAGAAGAAGGCCCGGACCGGCTTTTACTCTGAGATTCTTGTTACCGAGAAAGACGGTAACTCAGCGCAGAACTTCTCCTTGGATCTCATAGGCTTCTAGTTTATTCAACAGAGGACCGTGTGGGACACGGTCGAAGGCTTTGGCAAAGTCGAAGAAGATAGCATCCGAGATATGACCATTGTCTTTGGCCTCTGTCAGGCCATCCATGAAGATTAACATATTAGTTAGGCATGACCGATGTGTAAGAAAGCCATGCTGGGTCGAAGAGGAAGGGTTATTCGAGAAGAAATGCTTAAAGAGCGCGTTTCAACAGTCGCTCCATTGTCTTGCATGGGATGCCGGTAAGGCTGATCGGCCGATAACTAGCAGGAGAGTGACGATCGCCTGTTTTAAATATAGGTGAGACAGTGGCCTCTTTCCATGCCCCCGGAAGAGTGCCTGTCCGAAGTGTCTGTTTAAACAGATCGAAGAGAGGCACCGCCAAACCGACGGCCGCTTCTTTGAGGATCCGGGGATGGATCTTGTCTGGTCCCATGGCACTATAAGGATTGATCTTAAGCAAGAGGTCCTGAACGTCAGACACAGAAAAGTCAGCTGTCAGGATGGGTTGTTGGAAGTGCCTCTGCGGGAGAATTGGATGCCAGTTTGGCAGATCCACATTGTAGACTGATGAGTAGTATTCCCTGAACATCTCGGCAACCACTTGGGGGTTGGAGGAGGTTTCCCCGTCGGGAAGCCGCAGAGAAAGCGCTGAGGGCTTAGTTTTTCTCTGGCGTCGTATATACTTGAAAAGAAAATTCTTATTCTCGTGAGCTATTTGTAGGATTTTCGACTGTACGTGTTGGGTGTGTTGCCGGATTTCCCGCTTGCACCTGTTTCGTACAGAGCGAAAGGCCTCTAGATCCTCTGGCCTATCCGTTAGCTTCTGTTTAGAGAATAGACGAGAACGTAATTCAAGAAGGCGGCGTATGTTCCGCGGAAGCGGTGCACGAGAGGAGAACTTCAATAGTTTTCGAGGAACAAATGCCTCATCGGCTTCGTGAATGGCAGCTTTAAAGGAAAGGTAGTTCAAGTTCACTGAGTCGGATGTGAGGCTGAGTGTGCTTAAGAACGTCCTTAGTGCGTTAAAGTCTGCGTTTTGGAAGTTTCGGAATGAAGTCTTTGTTACAGCGTTTTGGAGCCAGTAACAGATAAAGTCAAAGTTTAGTAGCATATGGTCACTATGCCCTAGCGGCGGTTTGATGACCACCCTATCTACCAGGTGAGCCTCGTTCGTAATGACCAGATCGAGCAAGGAGGGTGTCTGTCCTGGACGGTGCCTTGTAGGTAGATCGACATGCTGTGTCCAGGCTTTCTCATGGATCAACATTGCCAAGGACTTCGAGAACCCGCAGCCACAGTCCTCATGAGAAGCCGCCATAGAGTTGAGTTTGGGTGCGTTGAAGTCACCCATAATAAGAAGATGGGAGAAACGCTGGGCAGACGTGAGTCTGTCTAAGGTAGCAAGGATGGCTTCGTCGTCGGATGCACTGCATGACGGCGAGCGGTACACAACACCGGTAAGAAGCGTGTCACGTTTGCGAAGTTGGAGTTTAATCCAGAGCGTGTCGCATTTCTCTGGGAAGGTAAATTCCCCTACGACAGCTGGCACTGGGAGCTTCTGGCTTAGGAAAACGGCGCAGCCTCCCATGCGTCCACGGGAGGAGTCCGTCCGGTATAAAGAGTAACCAGGGACATGCAGTTCATTATCACTGATATCCGCGGAAAGCCAGGTCTCTGTTAATGCAAGAATGTGAGGGCTAGTGTCGTGGACCAGCTGTCTGATTTCTGGTAGTTTGTTCAGAAGGCTCAGACAGTTGGTGTACACGCACTTTAAGGCTACTTCTTCGTTTGGCTGGGTGCAAAAAGAGACAGAAGTGCACGAGGGAATGCTTGGGGAAGTAGCCTCAGTAGTGAAGGAGGTTGTGTAACCGGCGGCGTAGTTCTGTGAGCCCTCTCGGAGGGTGGTAGCCGTTTCATCACAGCCTGGGCATAAGTGAGCGTATCTGTGGGACGCTTCTTCCGCTTCTCTTGGCCCAAGGTCGATGACATTGGGACCGCTCTTGCCTTCAGAGCATCTGGAAGGTGATTCGCAGATTTACACCTTCGAAAATTTGGATGGGGTTGTGGATCAGGAGAGAATATAGGATGAAATGGTTCCGATCCAGCCGAATAGAGAGCCACCCAAATGAGACAGGTGTGGGCCATTTGGGATGCAGGGGGGACCCCAACAGACTTAGCGGGCTATAAAGCTCAGGAATAAAATATGTCTCAACGGAAATTTTCGAGGTGAGGTTATTGATGGTCTAGGAGAATGGTGATGGTCATTAACACCTTTGGGATCTGCTATTCCGGACACTTGCATCTCCACAGGTGATTGACCTTCCAAGAGGATGGGGGTACTAGCCTTCGTTATGGTTACTTGGGATGGTCCATCTGAGGACACTAGTCTCCTTTCGGGATCAGGGATACGGACTTTTTCGCTAGCCTGAAGTTTGGGGTCAGCCTTGTTGCATGACCTTGTTCTAGCAAGCTGGGAGCGCATCTGCCACTCATGCAGTGAGCGATCTAGCGACACTCCCCTATAGTTAACGTGGTTTCTCTTTAGTTCAGTCGCTTTTTCCAGTACTTCCTCTGTACTAATGTTCGCGGGTGACGTCATAAGGAGTCCGGTGACTTCTTGGTATCTTTGAAGAGGAGTCTGCTAGCAGGAACCATTTTTGTAAACTCTGGAGGGAAAAAGACGTTTAGCACCGCTCTGGCTGGTTCTCCTGGAGAGAGTGTGGTCGGAAATCGTCCCCACAGAACAAGCCTCTTCTCCCTGAGTGCCTTATCCTTCAAACTCTTCGCGAATTCCTCAATTTGAGCAGTGGACAGAGCCACTGTCTTGTGAGCAACCACCTCGCCTTGAAGGGCGGAGGCAGTGTACTCTTTCAACGGGCTCGGTTCTATCTTCATGTCAGATAAAGCTTCTCGAGTAGCACCCAGGACCTTTCCTACCGTGGCTATCTGTGAGATGATATCCTTAGACGCTATGTAGCCACACTTGCACGTGTCTGGTTTCTGCTTCCTCGAGCTGGCGAGCAGGGGATCCAGTGTTGTCTTGAGTGGGTTGCAGCTTTTCCGAAAAAGAGCTCACACGGAAAAATGGTCTTTATAAAGAGGTGAGCAAAGAGTACTGGTCCTTCCGAGGTCAGTGCACTCATAATGGTACCATTGAAGGCAGGTCTGGCACTGCATACCGTTCTTAACAGCCATTCGGCAGCCGAAACCGCCACAAGCAGTCGATGCCTCCGATCCACCAATGTTGTTGGATCTTGTGCGTGCCATTGTGTTATGGTCTGTGAGCAAAATTGACAGCTGTTGAAGAAATGGAAACACGAGGCTAAAAATAGAACGGATACTATTTGAAACGAACAATACATTGCGCCATGAGATATGCTATTCGATAGCGAATAGCAGTGATCTTATGTAATTTTTTGATGCGCTGTGCACAAAAATGGCAACGATATGCATAGAAGATGACGGCAAGGAAATTTGGAGAGTCGATTTCCTTCCATACAAAAATTTCTGAAAATTCAGTGAAATGGAATTTGTATCGATTCTACTTAAAATGGTACAAATGAACTTGCAAGAACTATGCAAAATACCACATATCGTAGTTTGCCTCCCAAAATAGTGTTCGCACTTAAATCAGTGACACGGGTATGTAGGCATATTCGAGGGCGCACAGACGTTTGCTCGCTTAGCAACCCATATATGTGGACAGAGGTGTATTAAATGCAGAAAGGCTTCTGTGCACACATATAACATACATGCTCATGACTACAGAATTAAAAATGGTCAGGTGATAAGCACACAAATCTACCCATAATTACAGGAACCTCAGTCGACATAGTCAGGCATGTACACGTGTACATGCAGATAAACGTATACAATTGTTACTATACAAATCAACGCACTTACGTTGTTTCTTCTTTATATACCTGCACCTCAATATCAAAAAATTTACAATTATTTGCCATTGACATGTACGCAAACTCCAGTATTAATTATTCCACCAACGGACTTATCCAACATTCAATCAGGAAATTCGACCGTTCAAATTATTTCTACCAGGGCATGAAAGGAAACCTGCTCCCAAAAATTTCGTCCAGATTTCGAGTCACCCAGCGAACGTGGTAAGAAGAACGTGTAAGAGTGTGGTTGAGGATATTTAGTTATGAGAGAAACCTACACAACCGAACATCAATACGACGACAGTTGTAGCCAACTTGCTTCGTCAGACAACTGTAATGGGTTTGCGACCGACGATTGACGGTCTCTAACGGAAACACTCAGTAGCTACAACGGACAAAAAACAATGATGAGTGGTAGAAATGCAAGAACTCAAACACCATCCGTAACACAATCCGCACAACACCAGAACAATGCAAGCGGTGACCAGCACATGTGGTGCAGCATGGATCGCGAAGCAAAAGTGTGTACAGCCACCATCGGATCATACCAAAGAGGTTCGTCTAGGCTGTTGTCAACGAACGTTCATCTTCGGTTGGGGGTGTTTCCATCTGTGAAAGAAAGGAACAGGGATGGAAATACACAGCGCTCATTTCAGAACGTCCCACACGGTTTCTGTTCCACCACACTGACCGCTCTCTGCAGGGGCACTGTCCTCAGTGATTTCATTCGTGTGTGCACCAGCCAACTCTTCTTCCGGTGGGATTTCCGCTGATTGTTGGACGGTTGGGATACATCCAGGAAGCACAATTATGTCGTAAGGTTCGCAGCGGGTAGTGAGAGAGGCTGGTTTGAGTTGATCATAGTGTACGGTCAACACGTTCGACGAGTCAGGCAGGGGCTGTCGAATGACGTAAACTGTTGGCGAGTGCACGGGAACAGCTTCGCACCGTCCCTGCCACTGGCGATGAAGGTTTGCCGGCTCGCCGTTACCTGCTTTTGGGCGATGCAACCAAACACGAGAGTCAACTGGGTACACTGAGCCACTAATGTGTTGGCGGCGTTGAGCATCTTTCATATGGCCTTGACCCAGGGTAAATGCCGTCCTTAGGTTTTCACATAGGTTCATCACATACTCAATTAGTGACAGGACTTCTAACGGTGAGGTAGGAGGTAACAGTTCCAGCGGGAGTCTAAGTTCGCGGCCGAACGTTAGGTAAGCTGCGGGTATGACGAGTCGTTGTGTGAAGTGATGCCTGATAGGCCAACATACAACGAGGTAATAGCTCGTCCCACCTATCTGCTTGATGCCCCTCGAGGAATGATTGAAGTAACGTCCTAATCGTCCGATTACCTCGCTCTTCCACACCATTCCCTTATGGAGGGTAAGGAGCAGTACGCGTTTCCTTAATCCTTAACAGGCGGCACGTTTCCTCAAGCAGTTGATTTTCGAACGGTGCTCCTTCGTTTGGATGAAGCATAATGAGTGCCCCATATTGAGCGAGCAATTCGTTGATAATTGCGGCAGCCACAGTGCAGGCATCTTGCCGCTCGATAGGAAAAGCCTCAGACTACTTCGTGATGTAGTCCACCAAAACCAAGATGTAGCGAGTCCGCCTCCTGTTTACCGGCAGAGGGCTCATAACATTCACGCCTGCGCGTTGCCCGGGATGTCCGCTTTCCAGCAGTTCTAGCGAAGGTCGAGGACCTGATGCGTGGTTTTTCATAACAGATCACGTTCCACGAGACAGGCATTGCGTTACCACGACGGCGTGGTTCCCTGGCCATCAGTAACGTTGGCAAACGGCAGCTTCTGTCTCGGATTGACCCCCGCGACCCAGTTTAGTGTGTATCTTCAGCAGCACCGCTGCCACTTTCAACCCCGGAGTGATGAGCTTGAGGCCAGACTGGTCTATACAGCATAATACCCCATCGATCAGTTTCAAATCATTCCAGTGACCCCATAATGCTGGTTCATCGAACAGCTTCTGCCGTATATCTGTGGCAGACGGCTTAGGCGAACCTTTGGCCCGATGCTTGCAAATATTCGCTACATGTAAATCATTCACCTGGTCTTCGGCCCGCGATGTGTGAGCATCACATACCGGGGTTGTATTTACTTCGTTGAGAACAGTAACTCTGAGCAGGTCATCGGCATTTCCATGTCGTGACACACGTCGATATTTGTTAACGAAATCACACTCCCGTGATCGTTCTTGCCAGCGTGCGACTTGACCTTCCAGGTCACGAAGGTTTCGAAGCCACTGCAGTGACTGGTGATCTGTACCTACTTTGAAAGGTTTGCCCAGCGGGTACGGTCGGAAGTGTCTCAGGAAATGGATTAAGGCCAGTAGGTCTCGAAGGGTAGCACCGTAGTTTTTTTACTTGTCCAGACAACGGTTGGCGCAAGCAATCACTTCGCCTTCTGGTGTTTTTTGGGACAGCACCGCTCCAATGGATACATTGCTAGCATCGGTATCCAACACAAATGTCCCCTATTCGTTGGGAACGTCTGAGAAACTAGCATTTATGGTGTCATCAGTATCTTTCTCAGTGTTTCAAACGACACCTTGCACTCATCAGACCATGTGAATGGGCGACTTTTTTTCCGTTAAACGGTGTCAGGGTGCTGCAATCTCCGCAGATCTCTGTATGAACTACCTATAATATGACGCAAGCCCGAGGAAGCTGCTAACGTTTTTCACTGTCTGCGGCCGTGGCCATCTTGTAATTTGTTTACTTTTAGCCGCGTCAGTTTTAATGCCATCAGCGGCTATAACGTGGCCTAAGGAAGTGACCTCACGTTGTAGAAAGTGGCACTTCGATCCCCTTAATTTCAAACAAGTCGACCGCAGCCGTTCCAACACACCTCGGAAATTATCAGTCACGGTTCGTCGAGGTAAATCAGGCCCTGGTTAGGTATTAGCTCTCGTAACATCTTTTGCATTAGACGCCGGAACGTTGCCGGTGCGCTTGTCAGACCGAAAAACATTGTTTCGAGCTCGTAGAGACCTGACGGTACTACATACGTGGTATTTTCTCGATCTGAAGGTCTTACTTCTACTTGCCAATAACCCGCGGCTAAATCCAACGCTGAAAACCATTGCTCACTCTAGAGAGCGTCTAGAGTAACGTCAACACGTGGTGCAGGGAACGAATCCCTAGCTGTAACCTCATTTAATTTAAGGTAGTCAACACACAGCCTCAGGGCTCCAATTTTCTTCATTGCCAGGAAAAATGGTGATGCCCACGGTGAAACAGACGGGAGGATAATGCGTTCTTTGAGCATCTCTGTTATCAACGTATCTAAATGCGGAGCCTCTGTAGCGCTTGTCTTACTGGCCGGTGGTATTGTGTGTCAATTTCATGCTGAAAAACGCTGGTACGGCCGGGTGCGTCACTGGGCAGCGCAAAAACACCCTTTAATTCAGATAACAAGAGAATCCGATATGTTGACTTTGGTAATAAGCTTTCACTTGAACTGGGGGGGTTGAGCACTGCATTTTCAAGAGATGATTTCCTTATAGAACAAACGGTCAAACAAACTTCCGCTGGTTGACCCCTTTCTAGATGTACTAGGCAAGACCCAAGGATCAGTTGGCTGTCCTTTAGATTAAGCAGGCCTCCAGAGTTGACCAAGAAATCCATTCCTAGAAGGGATTTTCAAAGTAAATGTGGACATACAAGGAACTGGTACTCTCCACTGAGTGACCCGAGCTGCACACTAGCGGAGAGGGATGATGCCACCTGCATTTCGGCGCCGTTAGCGGCAAGTAAACACCGGTTTTGCTGCAGCGGTCCGGTGCTTCGTTGACCTAATTGCTAGTCGTAGTGTATCAGGGAGCACGAGGCTCCAGTATCGACTGAAAATAGAACCGACGCCTTAGTAATGGATAGGGGTTTCATACTACCAGCACATTTCGGTGAGCTAAAGGAAGATGACGCTTCATACATGAGCAGAACCTCACTCTTCGGGGATCGCGAACCAGCCAGTTGGCTGTGACCACAGTGTCGTGCGCGTCTGCCGAACCGGTTGCAATACCAACCTTCCCACCAACCACGACAGCTGGTCGGTTTCTTCAGGGTAACGGCTCTGGGTTGAGAGAGTGTTGACGGAAGGCCAAGCAAATTAAATCCTCGGCAACCCGCTTCTTGTCTAACTATTCAAGGGCCTCACAACACCTCGCCTTTATGTGAGCACCCGCAAATTCTCTTCTGGTTTGAGAATGAACTTCTCCCACAGGTCCCGGTCTTGAAGGCCCAGGCAGAACACTTCGCAAGTGTTTCGTTCAAGATCGGCGGGGTCAAGTGTTTGGAAGCCTATTAAACCAGATCCCGGAGATCTCTCAGAAAACTGTCAACTGATTCCTGCGGTCTCTGACGGCGGCTGAAGAACTTTTCCAGGCAGACCGCTAGAGGTTCCTGTTTTACAAACAACCGGCGTAGCGTTTCTCAAATGACTGGTGCTGGGACTGTGAGGCAGACGCTTGTCGTGCGGAATATCTTAGCTACTTCCTCACTCAAGAAGCTTGAAATATATAGGGCCCCATGCTTTTCACAGGTGAGCCAGCCAGTTAGATGGTAACGGTGAGCTCCCAACTTACAAAGCCGTTATGCAGACAAAAAGTGTGGTTGTCTGAGTGATGGCTGGAACCCCCCACGATCGTCCATAACCGCTCGCTGTGCACATGTTCACTTTACGTATGGAGGGCCGATATTATCTTTGCTTGACATTTCACCCACGACGCCAAATGCAATACGTTTGCAATCGACGATTGACGGTCTCTAACGGAAACACTCAGTAGCTACAACGGACAAAAAACAATGATGAGTGGTAGAAATGCAAGAACTCAAACACCATCCGTAACACAATCCGCACAACACCAGAACAATGCAAGCGGTGACCAGCACATGTGGTGCAGCATGGATCGCGAAGCAAAAGTGTGTACAGCCACCATCGGATCATAACAAAGAGGTTCGTCTAGGCTGTTGTCATCGAACGTTTATCTTCGGTTGGGGATGTCTCCATCTGTGAAAGAAAGGAACAGGGATAGAAATACACAGCGCCCATTTCAGAAGGTTACGTTTACTTTCTGTTTCACTAGCTGAAAATTATCCGCAACAAATCAATGCTGTCTTTCTTATACCTTTAATTGCAGAGTTTGGAAAATTATCTGAATGAGGTTGGACGGAATATTCAGGATCGCGAAGCAAAAGTGTGTACAGCCACCATCGGATCATAACAAAGAGGTTCGTCTAGGCTGTTGTCATCGAACGTTTATCTTCGGTTGGGGATGTCTCCATCTGTGAAAGAAAGGAACAGGGATAGAAATACACAGCGCCCATTTCAGAAGGTTACGTTTACTTTCTGTTTCACTAGCTGAAAATTATCCGCAACAAATCAATGCTGTCTTTCTTATACCTTTAATTGCAGAGTTTGGAAAATTATCTGAATGAGGTTGGACGGAATATTCAGGGAAGAATAAAGTTTGCCTTTTGTGCTGTGGGAAACTTTTTTTGTTGCGTAACAGACTTTTATACAGGACGCCGAGGAGTTCAACTAATTTAATATCGAAATGGGTTGACGAGATAACTGAGATTATGCGATTCGTTGGATAGAATTGTTCAGGGGCAAGTGATTGATAAACGTGCGCCGTGTGTGTTGTAGTTCATTGTCCGTGAACTTGTGCGTTCGATATTCCGTGAACTAGCTGCCGACAGTTGATAACCAAGCAGCACGGCCCCAGTTCATATAGGGCAAAATGGTGTATTATGTAGAAGTTGGTTTTTCACAGTAAGTTCGTCATCATCTAGGATGCCCAACATTTGTTTCCAATTTTTTACTCCAAATATTAATGTCAGTTCCTACATTTTAATATGTGCGATATTGTCGTATTGTTTTAATGAATCACTTTTCATAAATGGTCGTGCCCGGTGCAATTTGACTTCAAATGCCGGTAAGTTACGGTGATATGTTTTTGGGCGTCACCACATCATCAAACAACATTGATTACATCCGACAGAAAATGAAAGATCGCCTTTCAGCGTCAACTAATCGTCGAAAGTGGAAGAGATGTAGCGGTCTGATTACCTTAAGCAAATGCAGGCTTATTTCACCCAGTTCAGTGACAAAAATGAGCGAATGCAACAGGACGGTTGCGGGAATTTTCAGCAAGTTATAGTAATAAAAAGAGCTTGACCCATATAAAGGGTTCAAGAGGACCACCACAATATTCCAAATTGCCAGTATACGGGGAACGAGATTACTTTTAATCCTGAACGACCAGTGGTTGTTCGAACAACGGTGAGTCTTCTCGCAACGTCTATCGATATGCTGGATCCACACTAGTCGCGTCTATAAAATCTGGGCCCGTCTAGTAACCAATTCGGATTCAAAAATGAATACTGTCGTATTGGCGAGTTCCTTATTAATAAAGTGCTAATGTTTGAAATCAATATGGTTAACCAAATAGTAGAAGGCGAAAACAAAGCTCCATATTGAATCCATCACGTATACAGGTTCCGAGATTAACGGTTCGCGTAAATATGACCAAATGCAACAGTCACGTAATGGCAAAGCGGTCAGGCGAAATGAAACCAGGGCACATATAATCAAAGGTCCGGCAAGGGAAAGAAAGGAAGAGAAAATACGTGAAAAAAGTGTTGCAACCAAACGGTGTCAACATTTAATAATACATGAAGATTAGCATTCATAGGAGAACGGGTTTTTCACGCGCGTAACTCGAGTGGTAGTGTTAGATTATGAGAAAAGCTCGTGATCCGTACAAAGTATCCCAAAGTAAGGAGACGAATCAATTAGAAGGGAATAAATAGAGCAGGGAACGTGACCACCAACTTTCCATTAACATATAACAATCATCAAGCACCCACACAAGGAGCCACTTCAACAGTTGCCGTGGGGGGCTGAAACGCCGTCGGTGCTGCGACGATGTTCGGAGTACAGCGGAGCTAAAAATGGGTGAGATCCGTGTAGTATCGTCAAATAACTGTGCCACCGGTTGAAGAGCAGAAAGACGTGCGCGCTCAAAATTTTATCGTTCTTGCAAGGTCATTTTTGATCAATTCGAACAAAATGCAAAGATGACGCAAAAAGTTATTGTACAATAGTGTAGCATCGTTACTGAACAAAACCAAGAAAAACCTCTATAGTACTCCCACTCCAGATCATTTGTGAGACCTAAAATGCCCAGTAATCGTCAGATAAATAGAAGGAGGAACGTGAAAGTTGTCAAAAAAACGTGGTGGTGAAATAAGATGCCTACCGGAACGCGTGGCTGGGCGAAGTGGAAAAGGGGGAAGGAAGGTTGATAATGTTGTATAAGTCTGTTCGGTAGACGGATGGGGATAAGATGATCCTTTGTCATTATTGTCGATTGCGGTTAAAGAGTCGAATGTGCGGGGGTTGAAAGGGATAGGCGTTTCAGGGCGTTGCAGTTCGGCTTCATGGCTACATGTTTGGGAGGGAAATTCCAAGCGCGTGTCGGCGTAGACCGGCTTGAGACGGTCAACACTCACAGTGACTTGCTTTCCGCAACGCTCGATCGTGAAAACTTTATCCGTTCGTGAGATCACTTTAAATGGGCCATCGAAAGGTGGTCGAAGTGAGCGCCGAACTGCGTCACAACGAACGAAAACATGAGTGCAAGTCAGCAAGTCCTTGTTGTTGTTGTTGAATGCTGCCGAGTCGGAATGGCACGGAGTGTTTCCATTTGCGACTTGAGGCGGCGCACGTAGTTCGACGGATCTATTGCAGTTTGTGTATTTTGGTCGAAAAGGTCACCTGGCAGGCGAAGTGATGTTCCGTAGACTAATTCAGCGGTGGAACATTGTATATCTTCCTTCAAGACAGATCTGATGCTCAGTAAAGTAAGTGGTAAGCGCTCTGTCCAACTCTGTGTGGACTGTGCCATGAGAGATGTTTTCAACTGTCGGTGAAAACGTTCAACAATTCCATTGGAGGCAGGATGATATGCAGTCGTTCTGATGTGTTCACAACCCAACGGATGAGTTAAGCTGCGAAAAAGGGCTGACTGGAATTGTGAGCCTCGGTTTGCAGTACCGATCAATGGAACGCCAAAATTGGCAATCCAAAGTTCGAGGAACGCTCTGGCGACCGTCGCTGACGAAATATCACTAAGGGGAACGACCACGGGCCATCGTGTAAATCGGTCGACACATGTAAACATGAACGTTTTGCCGTTTGATGAGGGTAAAAGGCCGACCAGATCAACATGGATGTGAGAAAAACGTGCGTCCGGAGTGAGGAAATTTCCAGAAGAGGTGACGGTGTGGCAATGTACCTTGCTCTTCTGGCAATGAAGACATGATTTAGTCCACCAGCGCATATCTTTGTTCATATTAAGCCAGACATAACGAGCAGCACTTAATTTGAGTGTGGCGTGGACACCAGGGAGGGACAGAGAATACAAATGGAGAAAAATGCGTCGACGAAGAAAAGAGAGGTAGAATTTGACGTGGGATGCCCGCGGAAGTGTCACATACGATAGCGGATTCGGATAATGGCAAGGGAATACGGGAACACTGAAAGGGTGGGGCGCATATGGATCAGACGTTTAAGTTTCAGCAATTTTCTTGAGACTTATGTCTTGCAGGCCAGAAACCGCGTTAACATGTAGTCTTGAGAACGCTTCAGCAACCACATTGGAGTTTCCATGGACGTGTCGGATATCCGTTGTGAATTGCGCTATGAAATCGAGGTGGCGATTCTCGCAGGGAGAATACTTATCCTGACTGGCATTGAAGGCGTATATTAAAGATTCGTGACATGTCAAAACAGTGAAGTTCCTTCCTTCTAACAAATGACGAAAATTTCCAACGGACAAGTATATAGTAAGCAGCTCGCTACCGAAGGTGCTATAATTAGCTTGAGCGGGTGATAGCTTCTGTGAATAAAATGAGACTGGTCGTGATCCACCACTGACGTACTGCTGAAGCACTGCACCGACAGCATGATTAGACGCGTCAGCCGAAAGGATCAGATGAGCGGTCGGCTCTGGATTAAAATGAGCAAAGGACGTCGCTTTGCTGAGTGCTTTCTTAACGTCGTTGAACGCTGGTAGCACTCCAGGGCTTAAAATAACGCCCTTTTTAGAACCACGTAGCAGATCGGTTAACGGCTTCAGAAGCTGTGAGCAGTGAGTAATAAAACGACGTTAATGGCTAACAACTCCTATGAACCGTTGAAGTTTTCCGATGAAATCAGGAATGGGGTACTCTTGCAGCGCTTGCACCTTGGTGTCTGAGGGTTTGATGTCGGTTGCGTCTGTGAAATGTCCGAGGAAATCAAGGAACGAGACGCCAAGAACGCAAATCGCTAAATTGATGGAAATTCTTTATTCATTCGATCGCTCCGTCAAAAGACGAAGATGCGTTCCATGTTCTTCAGCGGAACGACTGGCAACCAAAACATCGTCAAGGTAAACAAAGACAAAATACAGACCACATACAACTTGATCCATGAAACGCTGGAATGTTTGGGCTGCATTCCGAAGTCCGAAGGGCATTCGGAAGAACTCATACAAACCAAAGGGAGTTGCGATCGCGACCTTGGGTGTATCTTGTTGAGCGACGGGAATTTGGGAATATGCACGCACCAAGCCGATTTTAGAGAAAACACAATTAGAATGTAGAGCCAGGGAAAAATCGTGAATGTGGTGAATGGGTTAACGGTCTGATACGATGGCATTTTGAGCACTCGGAAACCACCACATGGTCTCCAATCACCCGGCGTTTTCTTAGGGACCAAATGTAAAGGGGAAGACCATGCACTCTTGGACGGACGGATGATGCCAAGTTAAAGCATGTGGTCAAATTCTGCCCTGGCAATCTTCGGCTTTTCGGGAGGGAGACGTCTGGGGCGAGCGGTCACTGGCTGTCCCTTGGTCAAGATGGTTTGTGTAAGATCGTGTTTCAAAGAATGTGGGTGATACGACGGATTTATGAGCTGCGGGTACTGCTGGATCAGCCGGGAATATCTTGGGGGTTTATGCACCGCCATATGGACTCCGATGGAATTCATGGTGGTTAATTTGCCTTTAGCACTCAAGGAAGTCAAGCTGTCCAAGAGCGTGTGGTGCTGAATATCAACCAAGAGACCAAAGTGGGATAGGAAATCGGCACCCAGAATTGCGATTTGAACGTCTGCTACCAGGAAAATCTAGCGGAACTGACGTCGTAGTCCAAGGTCGAGAGTGAGCGAACGTCGACCGTACGTCTGTTTCGGGGTTCTGTTAGCGGCTTGTGAAGAGAAAACGGGCCTACAACGCTGGCGGTCGCCTACGGTGCACGGAATTACGTTTAGCTGAGCGCAGGTGTCGATTAGGAAGTTGTAGCCTGTGGATCTCTCTGGGATGTAGAAAAGGCGACATTTGAAGGAGACACCAGGCACGGCTGTCGCCATCACTGGCCGGTCACTGAGTCTCCCCGTGTGGTCGGTAAAGTAGTCAATATGCATGCTTGGTGGCCGAAAGTAGGATGATACCAACAATGGTTATGATCGTTGTGTGCTAGTGCCGTTGGACGTCGGGAAGGTGTTGTAGATCGACTGCGTGGTCTGCGCGACCGAGAGTGTAGAGAACGAACCAATGACTGGGCCTGTTTGGTCAGACACTCCACCTGATGTCGCAAATCATCATGAGGCTGGTTAACAACTGTATTTACTAACTGGGGATTACGTTGAACATCCAACATTTTGTCAGCTGCATTTGCAAGCTCCTATATAGGAACAGCACTGCTGAATGTAGCTAGAATCTCACGAGTTGATGATGGTAGATTTTTTATCCATAACTGTCGTAAAATGGTGTCATCCATCTTCCTACCTCCGAGAAGCTGTTTTATGTGTCGTATGAGCTCAAATGGTTTGCGGTCACCTAGCTCAATTTCGGACAATAGTTGGTCCAGCTTCCGCTGTTCAGAAACACCTACCCTGCTGATTAGGGCGTCTTTCAGCTTATCATACGGCTGGTCTTCAGGCATGTTGTCAATGAGATCCGAGACCTCTTCGGCGATTTCAATAGGGATAGATTGAACTATGTAGGAGTACATCATGGTCTGACTTATTAGGCCTCCTTCAAAAGAGAGCTTCAACTTGTCCGAGCCACAAACGAGGGTTACAGACTCCAAATTCAGGCGGTTTAATGTGCACGGATGCGGTCAGCTGCTCAGTTGAATCGTCGTATTAGGACAGCAGCAGCGGGCGCTCTTTACCACGCAAAGTTAATGGGGCGATAAGCAAGTTGTGATGATCAAACCGAACGCCGAAGAAAATACACACAAGATGGGGAACCAACCCGTTTGCCGGATATTGACGACGGAAAATGTGAGAAATCGACTAAGTAGGGCTTACCAATTTGTAGTGGTCGAAAACATTCTCAGACTACCCTAAGTGTATGCAGGCGTATTTCACTGAGTGCAATGACACAAAAAGAGTGAACGAATGCAACAGGACAGTTACGGGAGTTTTAGCAAGTTATAGGAATAAAGAGCTTGACTCACAGAAAGGGTTCAAGAGGACCACCACAATATTCCAAAATACCAGTATCCGGGAAACGAGGATATTCCAAGATTATCGTGGGCGGCTGAAACGTGGTCGGTGCTGCGACGAAGTTCCGGGTACAACGGAGCTAAAAATGGGTGAGATCCGTGTAGTATCGTCAAGCAACTACGCCACAGACAGAAGAGCAGAAAGACGTGCGTGCACAAAACTTTATTGTGATTGCAAGGTTGTTTTTTAATCAATTCAGACAACATGCAGAGATGACGCAAAAAGTTATTGTACAATAGTGAAGCATCGTTAGTGAACAAAATCAAGAATAAAACTCCACTTTCATGACTGGTCAGAAAGGAAACCATGCAGGGTTGAAGGAAACCGATTGTTCCATAAGAGTTGGTTGAGGATGAGGCGCTATGATAAGAGCTCCAGTATCTTGTACGCAATGCTAGCATGACTGACTGGTCGATAGTAAACTGGAAAGTGCAGTCGGCTGTCTTAAGGATTAGTGTGACCGTCGCCGCTTTTCATGCACTAGGGGGAATGCCAGTCTGGGGTGACCGTTTAAATAGACTGTAAAAGGGTTCTGCCAGAGTAGCAGCTGCTTCTTTGAGAATTAAGAATGGGTATTTTCTGTAATAAGAATTGAACTATTTAGTATGGTGATCGAATGTATAAGTGCAATACACTACGACGCACAATGACACTGAGCGCATATTGTTGAACTGTATGTTTTCACTTGTCCAGGATATTAGCATAATAAAACATTTGCATAAGAAAAGGTGATAAGGCATGTCAGTCATGTTCAACACATCCACCGCACCTTGAAGGAGAGTGCAGATATCTGTAATTTTGTGTTGATCTAGATTCCAAACTTTCCGATCGTCCGGCTTTGGGTTATTTAAGTGTCCGGTTTAATTCAGTAGTAGCTTGTGTTTCAGCTAGGTCATTTCCTTCATATGCAGCAGAATTACCTACAAATAACTCATGAGAATTCGGAGCAACAGTGTATGTCAACAGAATGACCTTTAAAATTGAACTGAACATGATCAACATGTCTTCCATGGCAAGAAGGTTCTTCCAACTGAAGAATAGTCACTGCACTATTTCCGTGAGATGGAGGAAGTATTCCTTTGAAAATTCGTAAATCGTTGCCGTTGAAAAATGTAACGTCAGCATTTTTGGGACAGTCAAGACGTTGTAGTGAGATCACCTTCGACGTCCCCAAAATTCTAAACTCCCCGCGACGTGAGATTTGCCTTGCCAGTACCATCGCGCCTGTTCATATTACCTTGTATATGTAAACTTACTACAAACCACTAGCATCAAAGTTTGTGGGCCGGCATAAGTATCGCAGTTATGCTCAGCTGTGTAATGAATTCGCACTATCTCTACCCCTGTAGGTTACATTCACTAGGATAACAATGTTGAGCTATTACCGTCAGGAACGCTGCTTAACCAGCCTAACGCTTGTTTGAATTCTGAAGGTCGACTGGAATTTTCCGTCGACGCACTCTTCCACTCTGACGGCTGCTGTGAGGTTGTGCTCAAGGTGCTCTCACGTCCAGCTCCCTAGCACCCCTCAATTGTTACGTTGAAGTCTGTTGTGAACGGTGAGTAAATCAATAAATAAAGTTTGTTTGCAGATTCATCGTTTTCTCCCTCGACTTCCGATTCACGGTAGCATGAGGTTGGGGAAACGCTGGGCGTACGAATTCAGGATCTAGCACTACAATTTGGTGAGCCCGTTGCACAAGGTTTTTTATACTGATTTTTATTATTTATTGCACCCTTTGTGTACGCTAGATTCGATTATTTCTCTCGTGTCTGCATACTTCTATTCACTCATATATAGCACTGTACTTCGTGCCCTGGTTCCACTAGTTTTCAAACGTTTATATTTTCTCAGAATCCTGTGTGTATTCGAATGATACAGTCAGATTCCTCGGACCGCAAGTTGGAGCTCGCCGGGATAGATGCGAAGGAAAAC
>QNGE01007895.1:0-20169 GCA_008508345.1 Paragonimus westermani
ATCTTTGGTCTCAAAATTTATGAAGTTGTCCAGCCCATTGTTGATGCCTTTGCTCACTTACTTCTGTTTATTTATTTAATGTGTCACCCGTTGATAACAATGCCGCACGCACCACCATCTTCTCGTGATTGAAATCGGTTGCAAAGCGGAATGCGCATGTGATAGGCGACCGCAGTTTTACGATCATTTGAGGTTCAACGTATCGGCTAACGTTGCGGGTGGACTGAATGCAGTTAGATAAGCTCTCTTCAAGACTCCGCTGCGGGTCCAAGTTCCCCGGATGGCCTGATATATGTTGAAGTCCTCTTGAGAACCAATTTTACGGTGCAGCAAAGTAGAATTCGTGCATTGTAGCGTCTGACCATCAATATTTTGCCCTCCTGCTATCAGTTGGCCGACCGGAAATGTTTAGAGATCCAATCGTTGGTCACCCTGCAGAGGTGCGCTAGACAAATGCCTGTTGGACGTCAATTTGGCTTCACCTCGTCCGTGTCCGCTCACCGAAGTTCCTCGTGTTTTGTATCATGTTAGACCATCGATAACTCAAGGCGTGTCCCAAACGTCACACGTGGGGCGCCTCAGGTAACAAAAATTTTGCTGATGCATTGCCTGGCTTTCACTGCTGTACAGCCATGCAGACGGAAACGCTGAGCAGCAGACCAACACAAATTATCATCTTCAGGCCTTCATTTTTCAAGATGTCATTCGTGATACTTGAAAGCAACGTTTGGTTTTACCACAAGTGCTCACAGCAAGCAGTCGAGGGCAAATCTTTAGACAGATTGGTAAGCACATAAAAGTACTGTGTAGGGCTGCCTAAACTATATCAAGTGGTTAGCATTTCAGGTACATGTGCTTTGCTCTGTGTAGAGTTGCCCAGTAATCATCCCGTGTGTTGACCGATATACGTGTGACTACCCACTGATGCACACGACTAAACAGACAGACGCGTGGAACTGAACACCTTTTAACGTCGCATCCCGGAATATGTGTTCCAGCAAAACGCACAGTCAGCAAACATTTAGGCATCTGCTATAAACCCACGAATCCACAACACAGTGACATGGTCCAGTTTTCTCAACAATTCAGTCGCGCACACACAAATTGTATCTGCACTACTTTCAGAATTTTTATTATCCAGGGGAGCATGATATACCGTGTACGGTACCCTAACTGACGTTGATTCTTAAGACTGTGCTTTGTGCCCAATACAGGTTTCAAAACTCCACCGTGTGATAATTGGAAGCCGTTGGCCCCAGCGTGGTATATATAGCGGAACGGGCAGAAAATACTGTCGTAATCGCAGCCAGAAAAGTTCACATGTTGATGTTTGCGCATTTCTGATCAATAAACCTGGTGCAATTACCCCAGGACTCTTTCTATCCAAGCCCAACTAAGATAACATTTGCATGTTTGAGTACTTATCATCCAACGCACCAACGACCAAAAGACACAGCTGGTGTGAGATTTCCCGAGGTTTGCCCCCAAAACAATGCGGTCAGAGCATGTTGGCAGAGTATGCTCACAGGCAGCTGAAGCATGTTGGAGCACTGCGTTTCATTTGTGGCCACTAGGATACCAACCGACATACCTAAAATAAGCAGGAAGCTGGGAGTACGAAAAAGCCAAACGAAAGTGAGGATATTTCAGAAGCTGAAGAGGGGGACGGCTGAGCAACACACCAGCAAGCAATTCGGAACATCGCCAGTTCTTAAGTGTCCTGAGGGTTGGCTGATGTACCCTATACGGGATAAGGCGACATTCTTTTCAAGGGTCTTTGTCCTTGACTTGTGTAGATGTCTACGACAAGAACGAACAAAAGGCACGCGGCCAGGAAAACTATCAGTCGCATCTCCCCAACTTAACCGGAAAGGATAATACTGGTTTCTAGTTTACTCTGGGACCAGCCACGACAATGTATGCGTAGCTTGAGTAGCACAGAATTCACGAGGATGCAACCGAAAGAGCCACTGGGATGGTTCTGCGGATCGAGAGTTCTGTTTGTTTCACACAACTGATTCCTCTCTGACCACAACCGACAACAACCAGGCAAACTGCTGAACAAAATTTTGCCTAAAAATGCATCACAAACCTTATCAGTACGAGGTCTATGTTGAATTGCCGCTTCCCGAAACAAAAAGACTAATGGTTGTGAATCGAAAAAATTACCGTCAGAAAAAGAGTCTTTCCTTCTCATCTTCAGTTGAGTATCAGTTAAGACTCAGTCTGCCAACCAAATGGCCTAGCTAAGTGGAACAACATTTCTGGAGTATTTCAGGCCGAAACCCACCGACATCACCGTTTAGCACCAAAGCAGTACTGCTCCTAAGTGATGCTGTATATTTTATAACACAAAATAGCAGCGGCCGCGAAAAATGTGATATATGGGTGGTTGGGTGAGTAACTCAGCTCAAGTTTGGTATGCAGCAGCCTCGATGTGATACCCTAATTCTGCTGATAAGGTGCACGCCACGCCTGGGCATACAGTTAAAAACAAAATGTTAGCAATCCCCGGAAGCAGACATTTAAGTTGGCAAGTCTGCCACACTAATCAACAGTGAAATTGCACCCTACTGATTCACTACAAGCCCTCATGTTGCCTACCCATCTTTGGTCCAACCACCTTTATCTGAAGTGTGCGAGGTACAACGCGTTCGAATTCAAGCGGTTGGTATCTTGGAAGTTCGTTCATCCGATATCTGAGCAGCAAAATCCTACAGGGTTCATTAGTTGGGTAGCTGTCGATGTACCAAAAATCACGAAGTCCCTGCTAATTAGGAGGTAACTTCATAATATCAACTTTCCAGTTCATGTTATCTTTTGAATGTAAATTCACTCAAGCCGCCAGCGCCATAGTTAGAGTAGCGGTGTAGTTGCAGCAGCCTTGATTGTTACCGAACAAAAATATGCGTTATTTCCGATGTTATGGGCCACAGCTCTAAAGACAACAGCGTCCCAGTGGTTACCGGATGAAATGACACTCAGTCTTTCGGGCGCCTATGTTTATTACCGGGGATGAAGGGAGTTTCCGCGAACATTCGCATTCCTTGGTTAATGACACGTAGTTGAATCGAAACATCTCTCACGTTCGTAATCCTAGCGTCTTGAGGTATGTTGGTCGAGGTTTGTCTGTTAATACGCTGATGAACCCGCTAAATAACGCCTCTCTACATATTTACCTGTATCGTTACTGCCACATCCAAATTATTATCATTAAGCGGGAAAATTTTGGGCATGAACATCGCCGTGCGAACGGGTTAAGGCGGTGGCAGTTCTCTCCGGGATTAGGGGGCCCGGCAACCTGCGTGCTCTTGAAAGCAGTTGACGGTTCGGTCACGGTTGTTTTAGTTCGCGTAACGACCATAATACGTGACAATTTCGATATGTACACTTCCTTGTAGATTTTCGACACTTCTAACATTTAATCCACGGTAACTTCGTTCTGGCCAATCTGTTAATTCTAGATTTACGTTCCGGAGTTGAAAATACAACTAAAGTGTGTGATGTTTTATCCTTACCCACCCTCAAGTACTTGACAGATGTACACGGGCAGTCGTTTGATATTCTGATTTTGTTGGATGCCTGCAACGAAGTCGCATGTTATTTTGCTCGCACGGTCAGCCTGTTTCATTACGTGGTGGAAATTCTGCTAATCGAATTCGCTGCGGGAAACGATGTTAGGTTATAGATGACAGTGGTGAAATCAAACAACAGTGGACATATCATGTGTAACTGGCAAGCCGAGTGTGTCTTTGAACTCTTTACATTCTCATCCTCATTTACCACATCCTTTGCATCCCAAACCCTCCCAAATACTAAAGCCCTTGATTCTTCCTCAACCAAGGACCAATTTCCGGTCAGCAGATCTTCTCAGACAGTACAACTTACATATGAGTACTGCGAATAATACCAAATGAGAGGTATATTTTTCCTTCTGGCTTCCCGGAAGGGAGTAGAGTTTTATACACCCATATTTTATGACGAAATTGGGAGAGTAGTTGCCAAACACTTATAGATGACGCCTGGGAATGAATCAGCCTACAGATAGATCTGAACAGAGCGCCTATTAGCCATTAAACAAAGTGAAGTAACTGCGGGCCCGTCACCTAAACTTGTTGGCATTGTGCATGTACACACGTACACGCATGTACACATGTGTACGTGTACAGAAAAATTCGTTTTAAATGGCTGACCGTCTTCGAGTAATGATTAGATGACAAACATTTGATACGAAATTATTGATGCACTGCTCATTATAAGTAGCTAGCGTATGCGCGTGGACTTACCTTGCTAATTCTGAAATTAGATTAGGTTGAAGCTACCCCTATGTTATTAGTCTTTATCATCTGGGTTCAGATTCCCCCAGTGACAGCAGAAAAATGTCGTGACTAAACTTGCATCAACGAATCTTTGGCTCCTGAGGAGTCACCTTCACGGAAGAGTATTCAAATCATCACACGTAAATCTGGTGCCGTCAAGCTGACACCTAACATTTAGTGATGTGTCACCTTTTCATTCTATGGTCTCTGATGTTCTAGTACTTTAACACTCGAATACAACGGCCGGTATGGTCTCGCGATGCTGGAGAAATGTAAGTGTGGTGAATAAAGTACGGTGCTGCAAAAAATGACCCTGACATTTTGCACCGTCTGGCTGTCACCTGCGAGCCTGCGGTTAGCTGCTCCGAGTGTGTAATGGTCCGTGTTTCTTCATGTCAGTGATTGCTGGATTAAAAGCTAGAAGTGTCCTATTAATGGCGCCGACACAGACAGTGTGAGTGCATTTGCGCGGAGGACCTATTTGCATGATTCCTCATCCATGGTAAGAGGGTACGCCGGTCAATTACTCAGCACGTACTCAAGGCACGAACTTTGTTACAGAATCCGGAACCCAGACCGAAGGGCAGCCTTTCTAATTGAGTCGGATGAATGAGCATGCACAACACGGCGCTGGCCAAGGCGTGTGCAACTGCTGGAGCAACTGAAAGTTGTCATAACCTCAGACATAAATGCAACTTTTGAGCTTGCCATACAGCTGTGGGATCGTCATATCTAGGCCGAATGCCCTTGTAATAATGAAACCGCAGAAAACTCTGAACACCCCTTGCGAATTTATAATTTAAATAGAAGTGCTTTCTGTTCATTTTGTTGTCGCGTAACGTTAACGTCAAATTGTCAGCAAAACAGCACATCTCAAGCGCTAACTTACAGATTCTTAATGTTAATGGACTCTATCAGCTCTGATCGAAGCATGGAATGTGAGCAGCCATACTGCGAACTACTGTATCACAGGGGTAAGGTTTTGGTTTGTGTGGAGTGGAACGCCGTGAAGTAGATATTTCAGTGAACGAAACAATCAGTGGTGAAACTCAGATACGCACCAATCGGATTTGCCACATAAAAATCCGTTGAAAATGATGACAGAACAGCTATCGCATGGTATGCACGAATGGTCATTTCATTGCCCCAGACGGCATCGACAACCGCGCCTCAAAAATACGTACCAAGATTTAGCTGATGGCGTCCAGCGGTATTCACATTTCGCATACGGTTCAGCTGTAGACTAGAAAACGTCTCACCACAAACATTACAAACAATAACCAGGCCAGTACGCATTTCAGATGACAGATTACAGGTACGTCGTTTACCTATTTGCGTTCTAACAGTGTCATCTCGTATCGGCGTGATAAGTCACACAAACCAATTTGCCAGCTGCTACTGTGCACCAAAATGAGCTGAGAAAGGATTTGGTTCAAAATAATTCAAAATGACCAGGGTCGGAAAGACGAACACCCACGTAACTACCCAATCAAACCAGCGTCCCCGAGTTCGATGAAATGAAGGGGTCGATTGTAAACCGCAATGAAAAGTATCTACACCTACAGTCTGCACAGACCTTGCGAATTCAGTTCGCGAAAAACACACGAGGCAGATTTTCAGAGGACAAAGCACCGCGGCCAGGAAAACATTTCCGAACGAGCTATCCACACTGGCAGCGATAAGACGGCAGGTTGCCGTAACCATGGAATAAACTATCAGCCGAGAACCACTGATAAGAATCGGGAGGATCTGGCCCCGCAATGAAATCACAAGAGTGACTGGTACCACGAGACGCTTGTGGATCACACATCACGGTTATAATATAAAACGCAAGGTTCCACGAATGGTTCACATGCTTTAAAAGCAGCACGACTTTCCTCGGGCTCCATGAGACAAATGTTAAATTTTGATCGGCATGTCAGCACCCTGTAAATGCGTTTCGTTTATGCATACTGTTTCGTAGTACCTATGGTTTGGTGAAGAAAATACCGTACTGGCACAGACTTTTAGGGACATATTACGGTTTGACTTTATCCATTTACGCTAACTAGCGAATGCCGGTTCCCAGTCCAGCATTGCATTTCAAGTAAAAAGATGTGTGAACGCCCTGGAGTTATCGACCGTGCGCCATGGAGCCAAACATAACGGTACGATGTGGCCGAGTTACCTAACTGGGATTATGTGTACACTTCATCTCAGTTAGAGTGGCTGTGGTTGGAGCGTTGTGTTGTGCCTGTTCGTTCATCTGACTCTGTCAGGCTGCCTGCTCGTTGGGCACCCCACTTGGCATCGGCTCCGGATTTCGTAACCAGGTTCGTGCTCTTCAGGAGCGCACTGTGCGTTCGTGAGGTAATCGCAGTCCATTCGTTACGGCACAAAAAATATGGTATCAACGGTTCTTTGGATCTACAGCATACAACAGTGGACGATTACAGTCAGCCTGGTGAAGTTGTGAACAGCATGATTCATAGAAAGTTTTCAGGTCGAAGAAAGCGTAGAAAAACTGAGTACATACGCTAATATTTGCCTACCATATGTTCTGGAACTGTAAACTGGCGAAAAACCCCGGAGTTCGACCAGAGGGCTCGACCGACGGGTACGCCTCCCAACCGAAGTGGCAGTGGTATAGTTCCCACCTAGCTCATTTTCCTTCAACTTTCGCCTTCACGCCCGGTGGTTTGTAAATGAAGCAATTTTTCGGCTTGGTTTTCCTTTCGAAAATACCCACTGAAGTCAATAAATGTGAAAGCAAACCAAGAGGAGTGAAGTACGTTGTAAATGGGGATGTTGGGAAACGCGCATGAAAGAAGTAAAGTGGGGCATTAAATACCTGAACCCCTCACACCTTGTAAACTGGGTTACCTTTTTCACAAAGATATCCATGCAGAATGGTTGGCTGTCCAGTGAGTTTCATCCAGGAGGAGATGCCCGACAACCAGACTGCCGTATGTAGCAGAAAACAGCTGGCTGGCACAAACAGTAAGTGAGATAGAACACTTTCATTCTACCGCACTGACTCTAATCATCAAGCTATGCGATCCCCCGTATGGTATCCTTAAAACTATACGTCAAACCTACACTTGACTTCAGCTACCAATGCTATATTGCGGCAGGCGCTGTTAGGTTGTTCCAGAGTGAGCACACTCTGACGCCAAATGAGTGTTCTGTTTAGGTCAACGGGTTCACCTGATGTCATGGCTTCAGCGAGTTACTCTCGAGATAGATACTTTCGGTAGACGCGAGCTTTTTTCCACGAAGATGTTAAATAAACAAATAAATAAGGTTGTTTGAAAATCCTGTGTATTATAACCGAACCTTTTTTGACCAGGAGATAGCGTAGTTAGAACCGCCCCAGTTTGCCCTGTGTCTGGGTAGGGTATAAAATGTGATATTACAACACATTTGGTTTCGATACGCTGCACTCTCACCACGAAATATAGATGTCGGAGCTGGGTGTTTAGTTCAAGATTGACCCTGTTATCAAACTGATCATAACCGTTAAACAAGCTGAGTGAAGCCGTCCAAACTCACCAACCCCGTTTTTTCTCTTGGTCAATGGCTGAACATCCACAGACGGCTTAAGATCAGTGAGGGCAACTGTGCATAACTCCAACTAATGTGCAGTGATATCTAGGTTAAACCTCCCAGGAAGTCATATGCGTAACCAGAGTGACGGGGAAAGATTGCTTTGGTTTTAACCTTGCTAAACGGGAGAAGACTGCCTGCCGCCCAAGAGTGTAACGTATAAATCTCGCCGAATCTCGTCAGCATTAATTAAATCGCCCAATACATGCGGAAGTTCAGATATCAGCACATAATAGCGACAGACAACTGACTAGTTTTGAGGTTTCGGGCATGAATATCAATCAATAGCAAAGGTCTAAGCATGGACATTGTGACACACCGGCCCAAACGAACACTGTTCGCAAGAGTTAGTGGTTTCGTTTCGGATGCGGTTATTTGCTTGTACACATTGTGAGGTTAGTGAATTTGTTTGTAACACATTCATCACACAAGCTGCGGAACCAGAGTGCAAACCCCGCACTCAATTGGGGTATGCACCGCCGCTGAGCTCCAGGAACAGAAGCCTGGTATAGTTATTCCTTTCGAAGTGGCCCATCCAAAGTATCAGTTGGATGTAGTGACTGGAAACTATTGTGGGTGGTCTTCAGTTTATAAGGAAATACCATCGTAGAAATTCATGGTACGCTGTTCAACGAAGCCTTTGTAGCATCAAAACCGGGCAGCCAATTCGCCTCTGAATGCTTCTTGGTTAGGGAGTTTCAAGTTGACGTTCACCTTATTGGGAAGCCATAACCCTGAGCTCAGTCCTCAGCCTCGTTGGCCACACAGTATGAAGGATGTTTACCTACATTAGCAGGTTCGGGAATTGGCTACAAAACGTATTTTAACTATTTACTTGCTTTCTGATAAAGAAATCACACGTCGCCTTTTAGTGCACAAGTATGCATTGCTACATGCGCTCCAAACACCATTGTGCCCCACAGCGGTGTAAACAAAGTAGGCAGCTTCAAGCTGCATACCTCAGTGAACCAAGCTATAGGGTTATCTGACTGAATTTATGTTCAGCATCCAGGAAGGTGGACAGCTGTCACAGTGGTTCCCAGCCAACAGCGGCGTTCCGCAAGGATCCATCTCAGGACCCCTGCTATTCATTCTTTTCGTCACCTAACTACCCAGTATGGTCAAATCCCCGATCTTCCTTTACGCTGATGACACAATGCTCTGGCAAGTCCTAGAGCGCCCGAAAAATGTGTTGATATTTCAGAAAGATTGAAAATGCCAAAGTCAGTGGTCCACAAAAGTAAATTATCGTCTAATGCCGGCAAGAGTAAAGTCATGCACGTTCGTCATCACAATCCAACTGACTATTGCCATGGCAGCACAAAATTATTCGTGTCAGAATGCGAGAGAGATCTGGGTACCATGGTGGCAGACAGTTTAAGTTTGTCTACAAATTGTACTGGAGTGGCTGAAAAAGGATAATTAACCCGGAAATCCCTAGAATCAATTCGTGGAACGATTCACTCTGAGGTGTTTCCCACTGTGCTCGTCTCCATAAGCCGCCCACACCTGGAAACGGACATAGAGGTCTGTCATTCTTCTTACTGTAAAAGTGTGTAGACCAGCCACCAGAAGAATTATGGGGCCCAGGAAAACCCCCTACCCAGGAAGACTGTGAGGATTGGGTCAATTCACAGGTTACTGTAGACACCTCAAGGAGACTTGATTCTTACCTGCAAAATACTCCACACTCCCGATTACCCACTGCCAAATCTCATCCTATTATATAATGGTAGACATTTAACAGATCGCTCGCTGAAACCGATCTATGGAACAGATATTTTACTTTGCGGACAGAACTGTATCATAGTTAGGGTCTGCTCACATTGGAACGCATTGTTCAACTTCGTGGTCATGGCTTAAGCAGTTGTAAATATTAAGATTGGCATCATATGTGGGAGACAATCAGCACTACGTTTTTTAACCACCACACTAGCTCAGTTCCCACAGGTAACCAGCTGCATGTATGTGGATGAATGTTGTTTCGGGGTTCGTTACTGCTATGATTGCAGCCAGAAGGTTCACTGAATTTACCCGTCATTTAGTTCCATTCACTTTTTCTTAACGCCGATAAACAGTCTAGCACAGTCCTTCATCGAAAACCACAGAGAGAGGGATGCAAAAGCATGGATCTCTTTCCCTCCTGTAACAACCTATTAGCACATGAAGCGAAACAGTCACGTGCGACACAGCATCGTGAGACTGCGTGTCCAATTGTGACAAAGCTTCACCTCACGGAAGACGCATATCCTCCACCACGTCACGCAGTCATATATCAACGGATACTGACCACTGTGAGCATTTCATCCTTGCCAAACTAACAGTGTCCTAATACTGGGAATGCCCTCAATTTTCTAACTGTTGCCTAGTTCATTGGTAACTCACTTGTTGTTAGCGGTGGATTGGTCAACACTCTAGCATCACCTTCCAAGTAATTGGCTGGTTTCTCTAGAATGCTTGACGCAATTCAGACCCAGCCATGTTCAAACAGTTCTGCGCCAACTTGTTCGTCGTCAGTTGCATTCACTTCAAATTAGAGATGGAGTTGCCACCCAGTTTGAACTCCACTTGGCATGCGAGGAAAGTTTGATGAGTTGACATCGGTGACAACCAAGCTATCAGCGGAAGAGGATACCACTCCAAGAGGCTAGCCATCGGCTGTTCTAATAAAACGGCCTTATACCGTACTCTCCTGAAAAACGGCACAAGAGCGATTTGAACAGTTGGAATTTATATGGTTTTAGCGGAAAACTTTTAACCAAGATTTCGGTCTTCCACTGAAGGTGAGCCCGACAGCTAGTCAAACTGAGAGCAGAACCACCGTCTCAAAGAGCGTAACCGTAAGACGACCTCGATCAATAACCAGCAATCAACGGGAACAAAGCCCATAAAAACAGCCGGCTACAGGTGAATCTGATATTGTGCCAAACAGTGACAAGCAACGATTTATCAAAGCGGAAAGACACATATTGCGATATATTAACATTCCATTTACTCTCATCAGTCGCAAACGTAAAACATGCCAATTATATACGTCAAATATTTAACGACACAGAGGGACTAGACACATACAAGACAACACTTATTATGTAATCATTACCAAGGCAACCCGACCGGTTGTTTCAACCACTTCTGTGCACATAACGTCGGTTGGTAGGTTAGAATGAACATCGCTTCGCAGAAAGCTAGTATCTTCGGATTTCGGTTGCGCAACGGTATCTTGAATGAGTTTACTGGGTCAACTTGATGAACTGTTGTCATGAAGTGTTTAGCAATCGATGACGTTGGATTTCGAGTAGTCAATGCACAAAGTTTGAACTGGTGCGTCATCTGATGTTTCAACCATTTTGGAATGTGTTCGGCGACTCGCTGTGCTAGTTGTCAGTCTCTTCTGCCCATGTGAACGTCACTGCAAATGCAAATGAACTGGTACACAACATGGAAGACAGGACGGTTTGATAAACTACTTTTGCGTTTACAGAGAGCTGGTCCACTAGTGGTATGAAATAAGCGCAACTGCACAGCCGCATACGTTCGAGCTAGGGCAGATTTTAATCTGTGTTTTATGTCGTTGGATAGATGATCACCCTTGAATGACAAGAATAGGCAAACATCCTACTTTTGGGCCATCAGTAAAGGCTCAGTGCTCTTCCTCACCGTATTATGTGCACCAATGAATTTGTCGGGATATCCATTTGTTAACTAAGTTCGCCTCAACAACTCCTGTTCTGTCTTCAGAGTGTCCGGAGTACAAATACGTTTGGCTCTCTGAAAAAGTGTCTTAACTAAACCCCGTTTGTACGCAATAGGAGCAAAACTTGAAAACTGCAGATACTGACTACCCCAAGTTGCTTTGCGGTGAACTGGGCGTTGTAAAGTACCATCCGCACGTCTAGTAATAAGTACATCCAAAAAGGTAAACTGTTGTTCGACTCCACTTCGTGAGATAAAGATAGGTTTGGGTGAATATTATTGAGAAAGTTAAAGAACAAGTCAAAATGAATAACGTCAGTAAAAATTTAATCATCATCAACGTATCTTTAGTACAATAAGGAATCAGCTACATAATCCGGGACTTGTCGCTCAATCATTCCTAAGAAGACATCGGTCAGTGTTGGGCCTAACGGACCACCCATAGCAACACCGTCTATCTGTTTATATGCAAGTCCCTCAAAATCGAAACGAACGTTTTCTGTGCATAACAAACTAAGATCTTTAAGGTATTCAAGTGGAACACCTATATCACAGTTCTGACTCGAGATAAAATCACATAAAAATTCAACTGTCTCACGAAAACATTTGTAAAAATGGAATCAACATCCATGGAATACATTACTTTGGTACTCACCGAAGTGTGTTCTAACATTTCAACTAATTCGAAAGAATCCTTCAAGCAATGTGGGAATAAGACGTTACGGACGGGATCCAAAAGGTCCACTAGCCAACGATCAACTTCATGGTACGCGGAATTGTTCATGCAATAAATTGGACGTAGACATGTACCATCCTTGTGTACTTTCGGAGCACCTCTCAATCGGGGTGTTTCCTTGCCGAATGGTTTCAGCCGTCTAAACTGAGCTTCAGATAGGTGACCGTGTAAAAGCCATATCTGAAGTTGTCTCGCCGCTTGCTTTCCCACCAATATTTTATTTTCGGCTGACCGGTCAACTTTGAACTTTCTCTGGTCCTCCAGAATGATATTCATTTTCGTTAAATATTCGTCTTTGGTCATGACGACCACACCAGAGCCTTTATCCGGTTGGTTCCTTCATGGCTCGAAAGTGTTTCTGCTTTAGACAGCACTGTTGACGGATGGGCGCCGACAAAATCTGGTTGGAAATTGTGTTGTATCTGTCTCCGATCCCCATCCGCTACATACCTTACGGACAATAACGAATATAGTGAGAACAAGTCATTCAGTGAAAGCGCATCGTGTATTGTCGCATTTACATTCAATCGGGTCGTTTTGAAGTACATGGATGAGTAAGCCGTTGGTCGTTGAAGCCGCGACCAATCAGAACACTCTTGGAGCCTTGGCACAAGTGTGGGGCACACACAGACCTTGACGCGTATACAACACCACCTCCGCCTTAGTTCGAATGGTGGTCATACCTGTGGCATGTTCTGCGTAGGACAGAATGTAAATTGCCGACCCACAGGATTATCTACTGATGCAGTAATGTAGGTTAGGTAATCACTTCCAGCCTCCTGTACAAGAACACATCTCCTTTGACCGTTTGAACTGTATGCCGCATAAGCGCATGAGCCTCAGCGGCGGTAGTAGTAGTCGTTGTAGTAGTAGTGGTTGTAGTGGTAGTGGTAGTGGTTGTAGTAATTGTAGTTGTAGTAGTGATTGTAGTAATTGTAGTGGTTGTAGTAAGTGTAGTTGTAGTGGTGGTTGTAATAGAAGTAGTAGTTGTTGTAGAATAAGTAGTTGTAGTTGTGGTTGTAGTAGTAGTAGTAGTAGTAGTAGTTGCGGTAGTGTTGTATAACAGGCAGTTTCGTTGTGAGCAGTATAATACTCACAAGTAGTGTATTAAACACAATCGACATTCAGGAACAAAAGGACAAGCCCCAAACACGACCGACAAGAAGACACTATCGGAACAGTGTGTACATGCTGTGTGAGAACTTTCACCAAGGCGAATGACAACGTACTGTCACCCAATGTATGTGAACGCATGTCTGTCGTGCAAATGAGTGTGCGCGTTTGTGGTTTAGTTTTTGACCTGACATATACAGAAGTTTGCGCAATAAACCAACTTGTTGGCCAAGCGTCTTTTGCGGACACAACAGTAGTAGTGGTTGTAGTAGTAGTAGTAGTTGTTGTTGTTGTTGTTGTAGTTGTAATAGTAGTGGTTGTAGTACTTGTAGTTTTTGTAGTGGTAGTTGCATCAGTGGTTGTAGTTGTAGTTGCACAACGCATCCAATCGGTTTCGGTTGGCGGTATGACAGCATCACGCCAATGTGATTCCGGAAGTTGCAGATTGGTCCGTTTAAAATGAACGAAGCAGTTTGGAACGGCCGTCAACAAATAGAATTATTCGGCAGTATCTTTCGAAAGCTAGTAGAACGGTACGGGATCGCAATAGAAATATTGCAGTTCGAACACAGCTTCAGGCCAAGGCAAGTTATCCTGCTCGCCACGCCATTGTTGTATCTGTATCCGAACCCCATCCACTACGTCTTTTAGACAATGACGAATATAGTGAGAACACGTCATTCAGTGAAAGCGCATCGTGTATTGTCGCATTTACATGCAATCGGGTCATTTTGAAGTACATGGATGAGTGAGCCGTTGGTCGTTGAAGCCGCGACCAATCAGAACACTCTTGGAGCCTTGGCACGAGTGTGGGGCACACACAGGCCTTTACGCGTACACAACAGATATCCATCAATTTTGCGCGGAACCAGCCTGTCTCATCAGGAGATGTAGGCAACAGTTCCTTCAGTTGGTCGTACATGTATTCAAATTGAACTTGTGTGTCCAACTTGTTAATGTTCTTGAGCGGTATTTTACAATTCAGTCCAAGTGGGAGGACCTCCAGCTGCGTCTGAGTAAACTCAGTAGACGAAATGTTGTGAAAAGTTTTGAAACCATCACCAGGAAACACTCATTTCGGCTGATCGTGAAAGGGAGCACTGTAGAGAGCGACGAGTTCTACCCCTAGTTAATTCAAGGGTGTCTCTAGAGAAGATCTCATATTTCATTCGGCAAACCAGTGACAAGCCACTAAGAACTCCGGCGAAGTGATGTTGGGTTTCCACGAACTTATTAATCTTATCCCGACTGGCATCGATAGGCGAACATATTATTCTCACAAGATTGATGTTGTTTCTCGGTAATTTCTCTTTAGACAACAGCTTAACAAACGACTTAGGAAATTGGCTTTATCGGATACATTCCTCATAAAATTCAACGCGTGTCTGTTCCACTGCTACCTGGTGACTGATGAGAGTAAATGAAATGTTAACATATCGCAATATTTCTTCTTTCTGCTCTGATGAATTGGTTAAGGGGAACCCAGTGTTTCAAATGATTGTTTGGACAAACAGGACACAATGAGACATTACCTACATGATACAAACTTCGACAGAGTTGTTCACTGCACGCAAGTAAAATGTGGTATGAAAACAAAAGTTCTGACCGACTTTCATAGACAATAAAAAATAGATTGGAAAAGCCAACATCTTACACTGCACTGAACACATCAAGCAAATTTCAGCAATTCTAACACCGATCATTTTACATTTATAAGCGTTTCCGGAAAATTTTGTTGGATTATTTAGTGTTACCAGTGCAAATGGAAGGCAAAATTATGATACTCAGAGAAGATGATGTAAATCTTGATCGCATCCCTCCGAGTAGCCCATAACTGACTGTGTGCGAAGTGTCCACAGTTAATCCGCGACCGTCTGTTCCACTATTTTTCCCTAGACCTCTGTTCTCCTTTCTGCATTCACCATCACACCCCGGAGTATGTGCCTCCGGGAAACGGACTTCTTGATTTTACGTTTGGCCGAGTATGAACCAGGACATACGCATCTGGGCTAAAACCTGTCTGCATTCTCACCGTAGCAAGATCCATCGTCAACAACGAATTCTCGTTTCTCATACATCCACTTATATATTGCTGGTCCACTGTCAACGCATTATAAAGAGGCTTTCTTGCTCCCTTGTGTCGATAGGTTCACCCGTTGGCCGATGGCTATTCTCAAACCAGGATTTTTCGCCCCCACTGGGTATATAATTTCGGCGTACCTTCTGTAGTTGGCTATGGTAGAGGCAGGCAGGTCCGGTAACACTTCTTTCGTGGACTGACTTTTGTGCCTCGTTGTGAACGTGTCAAAACACTCGTATATCACCCCCTCCTCAAATGGTACAGCGCAGTCTTTCCATCAACTACTGAAGACATAATTTATTGATCAATCCTCAAGATACAGGTGGATGGGAAGCCTCAAGTATACTCTGTTAAGTGTCGGATCAACTCTAAATGATCTTGGAATCACTCCTGCGGAACCAGTGCATAGATCGATTCTGTGAATAAACAGTGAACCTTTCTAAGAGTTACCTCATCCAGTTGATCCAACGAGTTACGTTCAAGCTTTTCGGAAGCACGGAGAATCTTCGCTTAATCCCCGCGCGGAAACATGCATGACCCAGTCATATTTCCCGTGTTTTACATGCATGCACATATGCGCTCATTCGATGTGATCTGGTGGAACGATATTGGTGGCCTCCATACTCCGGACTGTACAGATTGGTACTACGCTAGAACAAGTAATTGACCACCTATCGAGCGGTAAAACGTGGTACCGCCAGTATTGACTGTCTGAAGGTGGCCTATGCGGACGGCGACTTCAAACAATCATCAGACGACTCACCACATCCGTTTATAACAATTCTCCCCTTCGTTACTTCTCACGTAATACCTGCAACCCCATCGAGCACACTTCCTAGCGTCCAACTGCTGATCACATAAATCAACATCCCTACGCCATATTTAACAAAAAGCACAAGTAGACGCGTAAATTTGCCTACTCGTCCCGTCCAAACCGCCTCAGCCTTAATCAATTTGCTTCCTGCTAAAGCATCACTGCTTGCTTTAGATGCTTTGGAAGACAAATGCTGTGGTTTTCTCGATGTTTTATGCTTCATTCTGCCTATCTCGCATAACCGCTGCCTAGTTTGATAAAAAAAATTGATGTAACCCTCCGAATAAGACTCAGTCAACGCAATTATCACCTCTCTTCAAAACAGTGGCGACTGACAACTAAATAAAACATTCCATTGTAGGGTGAAATTTCACTTCCAGCACTTAGCACCGTCAGCTACGCTGGGGACACTCTGGGTACGTCCCAATATCTTTGAGCATTCCACTACCATTGTTCATCTCTGACGAGTTCAATCATTGAATTCACCTACTATTCTGTGTATTTTGCTCCAGTTTTTCCCGTCAGAAATGTATCCTCTTCGATCATCTTAATAGAATGGGAGAATGACTGCTGAGGCTGGAAGGTGGTCCATCGACGAGAGGTATTTATCGATCACCGAGCATTTTCAACCGGCCACCTACTGGAAAACTATAACTAGGACTACTTAAGCGGCTGCGTTCATCAAAACGTCATAATCATGACTGCAGCACGACATATCGAACGTTGTTTACCTTGTGGAATGTTTCATGCACATTTTCTAGCATGATATCCAAGAAAGACTCAAATGTCGGTCCTTCCCTTCTCGTGTTTCAATTCACAATCAGCACAAACGCCGGATATTGGGGCGGACAAACTGGCTATCCCTGCTGACTTGGGGTACAACCCCGAACAGGTGACATATCGCTGAAAGAGCGATTATGCGCGTAACTAAGTAATCTTGAGTGAGAATTGTACGAAATACGATAAATGATTGCTGAGTCTGTGTTATGCGTTGCTGAAATTTATCCGCAGGGAAATTATGCTGTAGCCAATTTACCGTAAATATATGGGTTTGGAATATCGTGGGAGTAACTGTGAACGGAATGTTTAGAATAGTATGGAATATGCCCATTGTACTGTGATAATTTCTTTGTTTTAATGCGCGAACGATGTTTATCAAGGACGCTGAGGATTTGCGCTAAATTAACAGCGAACTATGTTGACGAGATAGCTGAAGTTCTGCGATCTGGTTGATAGAGGGAATAAGGAATCAATGATTAATGAACATGCACCGTATAAGTTGTAAGCCATTTTTCTGAAGACTTTTCATTCGATATTCCTTTAAACACGTGCCGACAGTCTATAAGTTTGGGTCATTATGATCATCCTCACGTGCGATGGGAAACCACTGAAATTTTGAGGCGTCGTTGATAAGTAGATAAGACCGCAGCCGATGACTTCGAAATATAATGCGGGCGGACCATGGCGTGATCCGCTTACAGCAGATATTGCTCACCGTAATCGGCGTAAGCTGCTTTGGCCTTAAGGTTACCAGAAGATGTGTAAAATACTTAAGTTACCTCATCACCAAGAAGAAGTAATATCACGTGTCTTCCGGAAAGCAAAGCGATCCAACGGGAAGTGAGGAAATGTAATGCATGAAGCCATTCGGGGTTAAAAGTTCGACGGTCAGCCTACGTGCACCCTATAGTCACAACGCCACGACATATGGTTGGACACACTGACGTCTATGCTCGACGGTCAGCCTACGTGCACCCTATAGTCACAACGCCACGACCTATGGCTGGACACAGACGTCTGCAACGAGGAACTGATACAGCTTTAGGATACAGCGGCCAATGCGGAGTGATGGAGGACCTACTTGTGGCGGTTGGTTCCATGAGTGGCATCGACGTTTACCACGTCAGTGAACCGTCTGAATAACTGAACTTGCTCTCTGCGTGCAAAACATATGTGCGTGTACTCATTGTTGTCGTCTCTGATGACACGCAGCATGCCGTNGGATGTTGCAGATATCCATGGTAGTTATATACTTACCATAAACATCCGCAGCACACTGCTTCAACTCAGCAGTTGGCGTGTTGTACTCAAAAAGATGTTCGAGTTGTTCACTTCACTGTCTGTGAGCCGACGAATACTTGGATGGGCATCGTACAGCAATGCGGTTAGGTCGTGATTGTGCTCCAACGTGAAAGAGCTAACAACCAACACGGTATTCCTCTCAACCACGTTAAATCGTGATTGGCAGCATGTATCGCGGGAACTGTGCAGTGGGAATTATGTGAACTGAACTCACTAAACACGTCGTACTCCACGGCTTTCACTCTTACGTCGCGTATGTTTTATACAACGGAATGCCATCTGAAAGGTAAACTCAACGGCATTCACACTCGCATGATCATACTTCAAGCGCCCACGGCCTGATTTCTTGCTTGAACCAAGCACATACAGAACATCGTATTCCTTCATGTACTGATCTAAGCAACTTTTGAACTCGCTGAATCTAGCAAATTCGCGATCCTCAAAGACATCTTTGAAGCCCCGTAAATAATCCATAACCTAAAACGGAATATAAGATAACCTCGGTCAAATAATAATCACGCGTGAGAAAATTCTTCATAAGATACTATATTTATACCGTCACAACACCTACCATCGCTAATTTCGATCTAGGCGCCAAATAAAGGACAAACTGATTTACGGTCGACTAAAACAAATCTTCTCAACTTCCCTGATGCTGTCTGTCATGGAAATCGATTACTTTTACAGTCCTGGGCGATACCACGGAAATATCGTCAAGTGTTCGATGATTTCTCATTTTATCGCCGTCTAACGGCAGATTTCTCTCCCCGCGGGTAATTTTCATCTTATGCGTTTAGTCCAGCTGGAATGGGTTTTTGTAACGCGCTCACGAAATTTCGCCTTGAGTGCATTGAATGATCCATTTCGGAAGACATCAAACAGTGCAGTATTGTTTACATTGTCATCACCGAGGAATAAGAGATTGTACATTCAGCAAGCGTTTTACATGTGGCGCCATACGCACTAGTGAGGAATTTCCATACTGGTGGAAAGAGGGCATAAAACCGGGCCAACCGAACATGATTCGACAGGAGCTGTCAAACTGTACGACAAATATCAGCAAAAATTAGGTCACTCTAGAAAACAAACAGTGGTGGCCGTGGAAAAGGGAGAACCTGAGGATAGTTTACGCACATTGAGCGTACACAACTGTTAGGCTCAGGGTGTAGAGACATTCATGGTTTACCATGTATCCGAACTATTTTTCTATTTAATTTGACTGTTGACATTACTGACACTGTTCGGTTGCATGTCTGTATTCCCTCGTTTGTTCGGCTGTCCAAGGCACAACTACACTTGCAATGTGATATCCTTGAGAAGCCTAGCCAAGAGTTGGCTAAATTTAGCCTGATCTGCTGTAACGCGCTGGTTGTAGAACTCCGCCTCCAAGTACATAAACCACAAAATGGGTTCATTTCTTGGAGCTGTGGAACAGTAATTGTGACTGCTCCAACCGTCGGCATCTGTTCTGCGTCCGTTGAAAAATAAGACAAGAATTAATATATATATATATATACCAAAAGCACCAACGAAAATTCGTGTATATATATATTAACGAATACAATTGATTAAACTCCCAAACTTCGAAACGGTTCACCGGGATTAAGAGGTTTCAAGTTCGATAACTTGTTGCAGTCAACCGGGAAAAAATGCTGGAAGAAAATGGGTTAATAACCGGGATCACCAGAGTGTAGAGGGCTGAAACGTTTCTGTCTGGAATCGTGCGTACTTTTAGTGCTCGTCGCAC
>QNGE01007897.1:0-20164 GCA_008508345.1 Paragonimus westermani
TTTAATGAGAGCAAAACTCGAATCTAGCATTTCTTTCCGAAAGAGGTTCGCTGGAAAGTCTACCTGAATGCGAACGATGCGATTGAGTGTGAGTGATGTTTAATTTGAAAACGAACCAAATCCCCGACTACTCATCGGAAATCTGCCTTCAGTAAAATAAGTCTCTGTGGATTTCTAGTTCCGAGTTAGTGATCAAAATGAAAAATCCCTGTGCTCGCACATCATCTTCACCTAAGATCGCCGACACAGCCCGTCTTTGTTAGTTACGGTACTGAAGCGATGCTGGAGTAACAATTCACGATCCGATTTCTGTTGTGAATGGGCGCAGCGGTTGAAGTAACCTTTAGTTCGTGAACTCCTATCCTCGTTTGCCCAGATCAGTGAGTCTGATACCTTTAACTAGGCAGAAAGTGGTAGTGTTCGATGATGGGTCAAATGTTTCGCACGTACTGACTGGGTGCTGCAGTGTATACAGCTTGAGCTAACGCACATGTTCTGTTAGCATTTATCAGAAGAAAGCGAGAAGGCTTAGAGCCAACGGCTATGGACTAGCGTTGCGGCATATCATGGATTGTACTATCACTGTCATATGTAATCTGCAGGGAAAAAGGTGGAGTATCTTGTATCCTTTTGGTTGTATTGTTGGCTCACCGAGCCCGGTGATTTGAACTAGCAACACTGCCATACAGCTTTTTGAAAGGATTTGAAGCTAGGTATCTAATCAATTAGGAGTTGCTCCATACCTTGGTGCAGTTCCTCTTTGCTAATGATGGATATATAGGATGGAGTGAATAGGCTGATTCATTCTTAGTGCGTAGTTTAGCAATGTGATTGTGGACGTCTGATAAAAAGTTTGATGAGACCCGAATTTTCAACGTGTCTGTATATGAGAGCATTATCATCTGTTCACACACCAAGAATTATTGTGATTTTCTTCCAAGAAAGTTGAATGAAGTCATTTTTCCAGTGTTGGTTGCAATCTGCTCGGACATTACTGTTTTGAATGCAACTTCGCACTTATTAATATCTTTCAGCACGGCATTTTTCTGTATGGATATTTGACCGCATTTCTTTACTACGTTAGGGCAAGGGACTGACATCCATTTCTTGTCTTTCCTCCGTAGTTGTGAGTTTTTCACTAGAAGATTGGCAGATCAATGTTTGTTAATTTTTAAGCCTGTTGAGGGTTTCTCTCTCTGGGGGCGCTGAATAACGTGTTCGGTGACCGACTGAACACTGATTGCAAATAGTTTTGATATGTCAATATCGATTTTAGGCTCGGTGAATTTCGGGTAGATCTGGGGCCTTTATTTTTCACGTTATTCGAGCACGTTTCGCAGACTTCATCGTAGTAGGATATACACATGACAAAATGTCCAGTACGTTAAAGAGCACTTTGCAAATCTTAAGAGAAGACTGCGTGTATTCTGCCACATGTTACGTCGGCTAGTGGTCTGCACTTAATAATCGTGTGGCTATGCCTGATCTACTTGTCTTGTATGGGGAAAGATGTTCACGATGCTAATGTGTAACAGACCCTGACTGTCTAATTAGCTACAGAGAACCACACCGTTTAAAAATTATTGACAGTGTAATGAAATCGAACTGAAACAACTACCTGAATGTTGAAGGTTCAGCTAATCAAAACACACTCACAACCTGCTGCAACCGCAATTGTGATCGATTGGCACCATTCAATCAGAAATGTTGATCAGCTGGTGCACTGAGTAGTGTTGTTCTCAAAAATTAACAGTAACAATAGTAAAAATTAATTGGGATTGCCTTGTGCTGCTGAGACGTCTGTTCGGGTTTTGTGGAATGCGTACCGCAGTGCGTGACATGGTGACAGAAACCAAAGAGAGACCCACCTGCAAATTTCACTGTAATTCTTCAGGTGCGGTTGAGTTGGAAAATTGGAAGTGGTGGACAGTAGCTGCTCGACAGAAGTATGGTGGATATGGAAAGAGAAGTTCGATGGTTGTTCTGTTGAGCAGTTTATCTGAATGATGGAAGGAATATCAACTGAAAATGTTTCAAAAATGGACTGGACGTAAAGACACCCAAGTCACTGAGAATCTGACTTTTGTTGACGATCAGGACCAAAATGATCTGGATGAAGTGATCAGTCAATTCGAGGAAGACATTTCGACTAGGCGAATTAGACTTTTGAATGTTTACATTGGTTTATCGAAGAAACCGCTATCAAGGTGTAATTATCCACCAGCATGTGACTGCACTGTCAAGTGTTTCTGGCGCTCAGGATGCTGTGACAGAATGAACGCTTGCCCAATGTACTGATATCTGCGACAGCAAATCGGCTGCATATCAGATGAAAGACTTTGACGGTGGGAATGAGAACGATGCTCGACATCATTGGCCAAGTTTAGGTGAGGATGGCATTGTTCTTCTGATTGTTCCGCAGGGAGGACAATGAAGGATAAAGAGATGGTCGGCGTTTGAGAAAATTTTATGAAATGTCAACTGAACCATTTCGCTAAACATTGCAGGTTGTCATCCACTGAGGAGTCAGAGGTTCAAAAATGCTGAATGGTGTTCGAAATGCACCTGGGTCAAGAGGGATTTACGCCCAGCTTATTATTAAGGAAGAACAATGGCGATGTCTATTAAAGGCTAGAACATCTGTGAAGGTTACCGCAATATGTTACCGTCGCACGTCAACCGTGGGGCCCTTTGATGCGTACTTAACAATGTAGGATATAAAGAAAATGGGAGAGTTGGGAGAAGCAAGCGTACCGATCAGGAATCCGCAAAATGTCACGTATCTTGCGTTTGATTCACACGCTGTAGGAAATTTAACGCCCTTCCTTGGTTTGGATGCAATTCGGATGATAAGTCCAATGCATTTTCATCGTGACAATTTGCTCTATGTCTTAGAGATGCCCCGACTACTCTTCTGTGTTTGATACTTTTTGAGTTGTATGTCGAATATTGCTAGTCTCTCGAGAGTCAAGAATAGAATGCTGTACCGGTCAAGGTACCCAACAGGGAAGTTTGGTTAGCCGTCCTTGAAAAATTTGAAAACAAGTTGAATCGTTTGCCCGAGATGAAAACAATTACATTAGTAGAGGAGCCTAGTAAATCGGCCAGTCAAGCTGAAATATAATAGAATTATTTGATGATATCCGCGTATGCATATACCCCGGAACACTAAACGCTGTATTCCGTAAGGAATCATACACGTTGTAGAATTTAGATGATATTTTGCCCATACTAAACCGGGGTCGTCTAATTTAGGGGAGTTGATTTGCTTTCCAAATACTTACAGCTGATTCTGGATGAATAATCGAGTTATATTATTAAATTTGGAACTCTTTTTTGAAGATTTCATTGTTTGCGTTTGCCGTTTGGATTGAAGGTTTAAGGCAAAACTTTTCATGAACGTCTGATACATACACTTGACTAAATCGAAGGCTTGAGTGGTAACGCTGATGATGTGATGGCACATGGACGTACGAGTACGGAGCACGATGGGGACACTGACGCTTCTCTACAACGATGCATGTTGCAAGGAAAGGCGCCATCACAGGATAAATTGATTTTTTGGACGATAGAAGTCACCTAGTCATATCTGAGGGACAGAAAGCCAATCACACACAAAGTGAAGATGATCCAGAATCTACCCCCACCCCGGATGATGATATGTGTAAATAGCACGATCAACTATTTGAGTAGATTCCTATCACGATTGGCTGACACAATGTATGCAGCAGAAATCTCACACACAAAGGAGTGATATGAATGTGCAGTAACGTCCAGTAAGCAGTATTTGCTGAGATGAAAATGCCAAATTCGATACCTCTTGTATTAGCATATTGCCATTCTGAGCTTATGCTGGTAATTCAGTGGAATAACAACCAGCTAAAATTCGGGACTGTGCTACTACAGCATACAAGATGAATTGTTCGCAAATGTTAGAATCTTTCTACTACGGGACAAAAAAATGCGTCTATCGAAGGAGAAATGCTGGCAGTAGTTTTTGCTGTGGAACGTTTCAAAACCAACCCATTTTGAAGAAAGACACTGGTACATACAGACCGCAAACCTCTGATAACATTAGTGAAGAATTCACAGAGTGCTAATTCCCGACGTCCATAACGAAGGATGAGCAGACTACAAAGTTACTTTTGTGAGCTAGTCTACCAGTCCGAAGACCAACTGCAATCGTTTATACTCTCTCTCGTGCCTGTGTAACCGGTTGCCGCGACGGATGGTTCTGGTTTCGAGACGGTTGTATCAACGGATTACAAGATGGTACCGGTGGACTGGTCAGTGGGGCTGAAGGACGGGAGAGAAAAGAAACAAGAACTTAAAAAGATGTGTGTGATAGATGGCCGACCATACAAAGAGAAGATTCTGTCCGAAGAACTGTTGGCCTTCTTCAGGGAGCGCGCTCGGTGTGTCCAAGTAGGAGGAATAATTTCCAAATGGCAGTCACCTAGTAAGATTTGCAACGAGGGTTCACTGGACAAAATCCACCGAGCACACACCGAGGCGGACAACTGTGTGCGGAAACCGGAGGAAGTTCACTATTGTTCCCACATGCCCAATAAGATAGACGATTATACACTGAAGTCTGAAACTTCTTCAAATTAAACATAGAGAACGATGCTGCGGAGAGGATTTCTGAAATGACCCTAGCAATCAGTGACAGCTGATATATTCAAATAGGGTGAGAAAAACTACCTGGAAACCGCAGAATACTCGGATTATTTTGGAGCGGACGAGATAAGTAGTACCACAGAAACTGCAATTGTTAATACATTGCGCACACAATTTCCTCCATTTTTATACCTAAGGTATTTTTCCGTGATAATAGACCTCTGTTTGTTTGTATGGAGCTAAGGTTTTTGCACACAACTAGAATCTCGAGCTTCGAAGAAATAGTCTACAATAAAGCCAGTCAGGCTGAAACCACAGCTATGGCTACCAAAAGTGTCTACATCATGCTTCTGGAAAGATGATGGAAAGATGACGAATAAGGCCATTTGATAGAGCGAATGTTTCCAAAATGAATGCGATTAAAACTGCCTTGGGCACTTGACATATTGCGCCATATCATGATAAACGATTCGGATGTTCAGTAGAACTCGCAGCGTCGCAGAATTTAGCAAGAAATTTGTTATGGTCGCACACCCCGAAAACTTACAAGTCTTAAACCGAGGGGGTGGCGTTTATGTCTAGTGTCCACGAGAACCCGAGGCAACGGACGAGTAGTGATCGAAGATCGTGGGTATAGGTTATGCGATGTTGCCATGACGGGGGTGCGCTTGAGCTAGCCGATTTCACCGAGTGGGAAGACCAGTGACGCAATGCATGAACAATCATCAAAAACTAGAAGAGGGACAGCTCATCAAGTGAGAAGGGATGTAATGAGGTTGGATTGAAGCAGTTTCCTGAATAATGAAGTTTTACTTGATCAGAACTTACACACGGTCTGCTGCAAACGGAGTTGCGGCGTCTACCGATCAGAAATGTGGGTCAGCTGATCATTGTTGCTTCCATACAAAAGAAGTGTTATTGTTCGAATCAATTTAGTTTGTTTGAGGCAGCCCAGACCACATTTTTTCTGATTTTCTCGGTCTGAAATCTCATTTTGCGACAAGTGTGTTTGAGGATTGGAAACACGTGTCACTGAACTTCACATCCCACTTCAAACACAGTAGAACAAACAAACTTTGCTCTGATACTGATTGCACGTTAGATATGGAGTTGGGGGAAGGAAATTTAATTGGTATTTTCCTAAAACGAACCAGATTACCTAACGGAATCAAGTAAGAAGTGGAAGCCTTGCTAATCGTATGTCATACCAAATGATCACTTCGACCCGTTGGTAAAGTGTGCGAAGGAACACATCAAGTAACTTGGGCAACTAAGGTCAGAGTGAACAGGGATGATTCAAATTTCAGGTGACAAATCCGTGTGGCGTGCAGTAGATAGAGTGTTCACTCTCGTCTCAGCAAAAATGATGAACAGCGGTTGATCTGACAGGTTGACTGATTCTTTTTATTCATTTGAACTGAAGGAAATCATCACGCAGCTGAAGCTTTCGCTGTGGAGAGGATGTGAATTCATGGCACTGAGACCCGCGAACACCATAAATAATTGAAGTGAGAGGACGTACAAGCGCAACGAACAATGTAACTTAAAGTTATCGTGACTCGTCTGAGCTGACTGTTGGACGCCTAGGCGTTCTAATTTCCTACCGACTGAGCAAACTGAACAATGTTTACAACGTATACTAGATTGATTGATTGTATCAAAATGATAGTATTATGTGGCAAATGTAGTATAACTCTCATCCCGGTTGACATTTATTAACGAATGGTTTGTAAATTGATTGATTTTTCAACCTTCTATGTAATGTTAGTTACTCTGACATGAAAGCTAAATCTGGTGTTTGCTTGTGTGTATTTTGGAACGATACAAACGTTAAACATTTAGCTTCCAGTCCGGTTGTGTCAAATGATGGAAATGGAAACCGTCTAACAAAAGTTGTAGAACCGTCCATGAAAAGTAATGTCGTGAACATCAAAATATCTGAGCGTATAAAAATATAAGTTCAGACTCATGCTCATAGTTGAGTGGAACACGGCCTTAATCCACCACGGATATGGTTGTATTATGACGGTTATCTGTATGATCTGGTCACTGTTTGAACGACAACCTCTGAAATACATCCGTGAATGTGCCATTTACATCTTCTGGGTTATTTCTTGTGAAAAATTGATCCAGTTATATCAGTTTTGTTATCTAACGTTTGTGTTGCAATGAAATAAAATGAAACCTTGAGTAAATTTGATGAAACAATTTCATCAACCCTTCAATGTAGGTGAAACTCTGTGCTCAGTTTATCCTAAAAGTCCTCACGAAAGCGGTTGACCTGTCGGTGATGAACTCCATTGTCCTTGATCATGTACAGATTAGTATGAAAATTTACTTGAACACAAGCAAGAAATCTTAACAGTCAGGGTTCGCTTGCTCAAATAGGTTTGAAAGTTTGTGGTATCGAAGAACGGTGTTGTGAAACATGAAAACAACCAGTGTCCACAGTTGTTAGGCTCGCTTTATTCACTCGTATATCCTCGACTTAAATTTTTGATTCCAAGCCTTGAAAGGTTGTTTATTCTGATGCAGTTGCGTTCTGGTGAGATAGTCCTGGTCAATAGAGTCGTACTAGCATATTTTTCTCAACCACTTGTTTTTGAACCTGGTATTGTCTTCCATTGAAATACTTCTGTAAGTTCACTGACTGCTTGTTGTTGGTCAATGGTTTTTGTTGCACAAAATAGCATGTTTGTTAAAATTCTCCAGAAGTGAATCTGCATGGAATAGTTGCATTTACTGAACCTCATTTTCAACTGACTTTCTAGCCTGCCTTCATTCTTGATGTGTATGTCATTGCTTACATGAAAGTTGATATCTCGGTTGCTTCTAATGTTACGGACTTAATTAGAATCACGGGGGAAATTCTGCGTGCATAGCCCGAGGCGTTGGTGACAACTGTATCAACGACTCATGTAAGACATCTTGTTAACAATGGTGACCGCGATAGCTAAAACCTAGCGAAAATGAGCGGAGCATTATAGGTGAAGTCCTGAAAACGACAGAATTTTGTTTACAGATGTTTCACACGAACGAAACTTAAGACCATCCAGGCAGAATGAAAATAATGACACTTCATTCCGTTTTATGAGCTGTGTGGAATGTATTCAACCAAAACGAGTTCAGTTAGTTCAGGTTTGTTCGATGTGAAATGACTTTTAGTAACTTGTTGAGAACATTTTTGTTTGTACAACTAATCGTGTTAACATGTTTTTACTAACGTAGGGGAGGGGCGCATTTACATCTAGCTGCTTATATCAAGGAGCTAGTTCTCAACTAGCTGGAAGCAAACTTGCAGATGTTAGAACCATTCAAGGCATTTGACGGAAGATGTCCAGAGTTACCATTAGTGGAGCACATAATCCAAGCAGAACAGTGTCAACTTTTTAGTGCGCCATCTGTAATTTTCTAGCAACACCAAGTAACACATCGTCCAGCAAAATGAGGCTTTATGCACCAAATATCGTAATCCTCCAGAATTTGTTCAAAAAATTCAACTGGACACTGCCGCTAAGTTAGTGGTCATCCTTCAATTCATTTTTGTCATTGTTTATCCCCATCTAAGCCATTAGGCCGTGAATTTCGTCTTGTGGAGTTTTGGCTCTACATTTATAACTGATCAAAATCCATGAGCTATTAGAATACGTAGTTCATCTGTTGTTCACTCACCACTTTAAACAACCACTTACGTTTCCTCTACAAGTATGATCTCAGATAAACCCCCATCGGCTTTCGATTCAATTTTCACCCAAAGCAGATACGGCGGCCAGTTCGATTAGCTGGCATGTGCAGATGATGTGACACTACCTTCACTATCGGCAAAAGCTTCGGTCATCAGATTGAGACAACTGCAGGATAGATTGTCTCAAATCGGTTTGCTCGTCAACCACTTGAAAATTAGATGCATCCACTGAAATTTGGTTGCAAAGGGATATATCCCTACTCGTGACGACCGACAATTGGAATTGGACGGAATCAGCGTAGAATCTACATCCAACAGCATCCAGTGTAATGTACACACCTCCCGGAACTACAGGGTTTCTGAGAATAACTAAAGCTACTGATCTATCAGAAGTGACGTATTAGTTGGCAGTAACTCTCGTAAGACCTCAAAAACAGAACGGAAACCTTGCGGACTCGTCTACTGCCAAAATGGACCTGCAAGTTTTTCTCAACTCAACGAACATTAAGGAAAAGCCTATGCTGTCCAATTGTATTCAACACTTAATTTCGGGGATCTGGGGCTACTCAATTTTCACAGTCATTTGACAAGAAGACGTCGCACTGAAAACCGATTGTTGTCGAAGGTTTTAGTTCTACGTTAAGCCGAATGAAGTTCTCTCACCCCTAGCCACTTCAGCGCCTCATCCATACACTGACATCAGCAGTCCAGTCAATAATTACGATCGGAGGAGAGGCGAACTTAACATGGCATGAGGATCTGTACAACATTCTGAATAGCATCTGCTTATGACGTTCTCCAACGGCATACAGGTGTTGAAATTTGTGGTGGGACATTTCCATGACCTCTCTTGTCCTATTCATCAGAATGATAGAACTTAGAGTTGTTTTGGTATCCATGAAAGTCCGTCAAAATCGTAGGCGTCTAGAGTCGATATCGACGTTATTCTAGTGGTGAACACTCATCTGGGATATTCCGGCCATGCAGCCTGACTCACTCTGACAAATGCAGACGGTAAAATGATGTACTGCACCAAAAATTCATAATTTTCGAACCCACAAACTCTGATTTCCAACAAAACTTAATAAACGGAAGGCCAGCACTATATCTGAACCCAAAATAATCATATACAAGGTTGCTAAAACCTTCATTTTCTATGCAGTGATTTGTGACCAACATAGAATAAATGACAGATACTCTAAAGGATGATAAACATGGTTCAAAACAAATGACCTATGACATATTTTGTTCCGCCATTCCTGAAGTTGCTCTTCGCCTGAAGTAATTCAGGACATTATCGTGTTTAACAAATTTTACGTTTATCACTGAAGTATTTTTTAGCAGACGTCACGAAATAAAAGGCGTACAAAAGGGCTTCACACGGGTTCTAACAGCCGACGGAATAATTCTCCGGATATCTTACGAGTTGTGGTAACGAACATACGGACAAATCTGGTAACAGCACTGACAAGACTAGCTTTTCAAAAGGTCACAAGATGCAGTAATTGGTGTTTCTAACATAACACTCTCCGTGCATGCCTGCGGAAGTCTACATGATTGAAAAAACCAAGAAAGTTTGTGGAGATACTAGTTTTTTTTCGTAACCGTCCCAGGTAAACTGACAGTAACAAAATGAAACTTGTTATGCCTTACCAAGAATGATTCATAGGCTTAATAACATCCAGCTCTCAAAGCGTTTACAACACCGTTACAAAGGTCTTTTTGACATACTAGAGCCAATTCAGTGCCTCCTGTTCAAACCGATAAAGTTATAGGGTTGACTGTTTACGTTTGACTTGGTTATGCATTGCCGATATCTGGTGGTTCAGTTTCTTAATACTTTGACGCCGGTCTAGGTCGGAAACCATTATACGTCTAGGTTCACTACGTCCTGATTTCACAAAGGCCGGACCTTAGTTGGCTACTCAAGAGTAAAAATTTCCGATTCAGTTTCAACGAGTCTGGTCAATGCGAAAACTGAATTTCTTCCAATTAAGGGTGTAACTATCAACCAGTTCGTAGAAAGTAGTGATATACGCCGCTTACTAAAAACCAGGCTTGCTCAAACAACGGGCATGTGCAATTCATTCAATTCAGGAAAACCATTTTTTGAGCAAATTTTTCATCGTCTTCCTCTAGAGGTAACTTACAGTTTCAACTATAGGTACCAGAGAAACCAAACTGCTCGCTAACAGTTTGTATTTAGGGTGCTGTATATGAGCCAATGGAGTGGAATTGAGTTTCATCAAGCGACTATCCTCTCTGTTTGAATCTGACCCATGCTGGCGGTCATGGCGGTTGAGTTGACATTTCTGTCACACTGTTCGCTACACTCAAAACATGTCCACTATTCTGAGCAGAAAAAAATTTCGCCGCTAAGCAGCTGACAGAAGCGGCATACAGCCGACTCAATACCAGTGGGGTAGGTAACCTTCAGATTAGAATATGGATGGAAAACACGTTATTGAAAATTCGATTATATCGCCGCCGGCCAGTTAAATTTAGCAAAACAAATTCTCGACAAATCCTTCAACACAATAAGTTAATTTGCACAGTTTGTTCTCAAGTATTATAAAGGGTAAATTTATAGACTTGCAAATGTCAATGTCAGGTATTTTATCGTTCGATTGTCGATGACAGTAAAACAGCTCTGTTGGGAACTTGGCTAAAAGTAGCTATCTAAAATCGTTTCCCTCTCTTGGCGAATTGGTCACGCTTACGTCCCCAAAAAGTGTGAACTAGAAGTTATCGATGAATGCGTGTCGCAAAGACATAAGTGTGATACTCATACACATTGACCAACACTCCCAAATGACTACTGCTAAGGCAATCTTCACCGCGTCTGTTACTGTAATGTTCTATTCGACATGTAAATTGCATTTCCAATGCCCATTCACGTATACGCAATTCACGGGTAGTACCGTGAAAAAATAACCTAAACGGGCTCCTTACACAATTGTCCCCCATAAAAATATTAATGACCACATAAACGTTTGAGTTTCAAACGACTTACATGAATTGTAAATGCGTGCACAATTCTAGCAATTGAGTATTTGGACGGATGTATTGATCAATATTAGTTCAATCTCAGAAAAGGTTATTTATTCGTGATAATGAACCCTCGAAATTGTCTCATCCTCTTATTTCTTTCAGGTAAATCGGAAATTCTCCATGCTATGCTTAACAATCATGCACTTTTGCGGTGTTCAACTAAGAAAGCATTGAAAACTCGTGGTTCATGAACTCCCTAGTGTGCCCTCATTGTGTTGTACTACTTAGTTGAAATAATGTGTTACTGTCCCATTGCTTTTAGCCGATTTAGCAGTACAGACTGCTGTGCGGTGGGTTTTTTCTCATACTTTTTACGTCAATATGACTAACTATTAGTTTGACTGGTTAACAGGCGTTCAAATTTTTTGCATTGTCCGTCATGTGTTTTGTGAACACAATTTTTGCTACATTTCCGTGCAATGACTTTTTACGTCAAACTTCCATATGTACATACTGTAAATCAATATTTTTTGCTACTGCCTTGAGTATTTCATCACAGTGGTATATATAAATATAATGTTGAAGTTTGCAACCATGCATGAATACTAAACTAGGCCGCCTGTTAATCTCACTTCTTCCTGAGAATACATCTATTACGGACTGTATACATTGTAAACGGACCTCAGTAGCCCTGCATTGCCTAAATGGTGAAGTGAGAGAGGACTCTTTGTGTGTGATCTTTGTCCAATTCTGACTGGACTGCATAACTTAACCCCGGTAACGTTATCAAACATCGATATCTATGGCATATACTCTTTACAGTTAGACCTAAACAGGCGGACGGGAACTTCTTTCTTCAGTAGTGGCAAAAGGTTGTTTAAGGTTACCAACTCACTTGTAGCCGGTTATCAATAAGGAACTGATAAGTTGGTTGTTCCCCAGATTTAACCTGTTACTCATACAGGGTTGCTTTTTGTTCCCACCTACCAGCAGACCTTCCAGTCTACCCCGTTAGATAAGAAACACCTGATTTGAGTTTTACCCTCGCTAGAGTTCGTCACTAAAGCATATGCTTGCCACGATCAGGACTAGAACTCTGGAAACGTTTACATGAGGCAACGGTGCTGACCACTGCGCCACTGACCTCATAGTGCGCACACCTGAATTATCATATGTTAGCTCACAGCCAAATCTCTAATTGAGCATTATGTTTCAAACTAGTGTGACGACGCAATACCATTCGCGGCGAGAAGGCTCTAATGAATACCCTTTCAGAACTTGAATATTGGACGAATTTCAAACATTTTCTTCAAAGCTTTCCATTAATGTATGGCGTGGTTTCTGCCAGTATCCAGTAAAACGTAAAGCTAGTCATCCTTCTTCTCAGCAGCTACCGCGAGTTGTTGACAAGGTTAAGTTTTGTGTCGTAAACCCGAAAATACTAGTGCTAATAGTCCGTTTGACTTATGGCAAACTGTCTTATTTTCCAACGAGTGTGTCTTGTTCGTAACCAGCCCATATTTGAAGGCGACAATTGCTGTATACGGCCTGAGAAATCTGTGAATGTTAACATTGTTATGATATCAAAATATTTGGCCTAATCTGCACGTTATGTACACATATGCCCAACTATTTCATACTGGTCTATGTGCATTTGGTCTTAACCAGTTTGTTGTGGTACTTGCAGTCGGGAAAATAAATTTGCATTGGTTTACGCTTAGTGTGCATATAAATTACGAAGCCAATTTTGGTTCACTAATTTCGTTCGCTTAGTTTCGAAACCTTATCGTATGACCGTCAAAAATGTTAATGCAAAATATGTGAAACAACGCTACAAATGAAACGATGACTGGAACTTTTGTCAGTCTTTAATTAGCAATTAACCTTCGTTAAAAGGCTGTCGCGATCGATACTATCTTTTTGGAAATTACAGCATAGTGCGAGTTATTTAAAAACTTTTTATAAGCACACACATTTGGATAAGCAGTTACGTTTTGTAGAATTTTTTTGGGAAAACATCACATTAACTGAGTTCTCAGTTCTATATTATAAAATATAACCAGTGGCGGACTAACAAGATTTTGTCCAGTTAGACCTAACACCTAACTACAGAAAATACGCGTACCACCTTCGTTAGCAACTGCGGAGTTTTTCCGTTAAGTTTGGAAGGCAAACAGCAGCATGCCTAAACAATATTTCTTTTACATGCTCAAGCAATACCTGCACTTTACAGTACTGGCGTTCCTGATATTATTACCGATTATCTTGACAAAATGTAGTAGTGCGTAGATCATATGTTGCTCGACATTATCGACCATATAGCAGCTTTTCAGTTCATGGAGCTGAAGGTGGTTTAGACCTCTAGTTGGTCTTTCGGTCCTGTTTTGGTGTTATCATATCAACCTAAGCCAGCTTGACAAGTTCAGTTCTGAGCAGTGAGATTGCATCGCAGTGGGTTATTGGTTAAGGGAAGTTCAGCCGATCATAGCTCATGCAATAAGTAACGTAAGCAGAACCATGGTTGAGCGGCGATAACCATTCAAAGATAGTAATTACCTGCTCGCCAAATTCGTCTATAAAATATACCTACCAAAGCGGGTTGTTCAAAAGTGCACTAGATTCGGGAAAACGGATTTCTTAAGTTGATCTCAGGGAACGTAACATCTAACAAGCCAACGAGAATGTGCGAAACACCCCGTCTAACAGAATCGGTAATGTTAGCAGAATTTGTTCCTCGAAAAAGAGATTGATTTTCACAAACAATTAAGACTGAACGACACAGATCATACCACACTTGTTCTATTCTCCCTGACTCGTTAGTTATTGTGTTATCCATTCCTGTTGGCTTGGAATTAATTCACTTGACGGCCTTGCGACGGACCGAAGTTCTCTAAAAACTATTACATCAGAATGACTTGAATCTTACCTGAGAGACCTACGGTTTTCTTCAGAAGTGTTCAACATAGACGGCTTTTTACTTCGATATATAATCTGTTGAAACATTCATATCAAATCTCTAGGTCAAGGTGTGTTATCGCAGACTAATGGAATAGCGTAATAGCAAGAATTGCCTAGGTGGGAATAAATCACGTGATTATTCTGACCAGGAGAAACTCAGGTAGGAGTTACAATGACTGCCGTTTACGTTACTCATAAATGAATGTAAATGCGAGTTTGAAGGTGAGAATTCACGCACTAGCGCAGTAGTCAACACGGTATTTTTCGAAAATGCGAACTGGTGTCTAAACTTTGACGATTTCACTTAAGATCACTAGTGAATGGTTATGACAGAAAATGTTCGTTCTGACTTTCTTTTCGATAACTGTGGCTGGGTACTTGAGTATTCGATGACAAAAACATTCAGTAAAAGTGCACAAGGTCCAGTCTATGGAACGTTGGGTGTATGATGTGTATCTCTTTTTTTGTTCACAATCGAACTCAAAATTATCTCAGTTGAGACAAAATTATTTTCACACCTCCTATTTTTGTTACCCAGTCTGTTCATTTATTGTTGATAGATATATATGCGACCATTATTTTTACTGATTTTTTGTGGTGTACGTTATATTGCAAGTATAATGAACGGGTTTTTTAGACAGCAACAAGATAGAATATTACAGATAAAGTTTTCTTACCCAGTTACCAGAAAACTGTGGACGCACAATTTCGGTTACAACCGTTCCAATTCGATATGATTTGCTATACGAATTAGGTTGGTAACCACTTGTGAGAACATGGAAACTCAATTTCCCTCGTGAATCACGGACAATTCAAAGTGCACGGCGAAGCTGTAGACTGATATCACCATCTTTCGTGGTCGATTTCCACTGTCTGTCCTACTGTACGAGCCGATACGACATAGCCACTATAGACAAGGCCACACACTTGGTTACTGAGGACATTTCTTCAAGTCTGATGAACGTGTCTTCAGCCCGGTTGGTACCTGGCCGGTTATTTGCAAATTCCTTCTTAGTATGGTGGTGTGAGAATTCAAAATACTACATCGACCACTATCATAATCGGAAAGCAGGATTATTTCACGGTTATCAGTAGATACGTTATGGTAAACTTTTCCAGAAACGGAGATGAATGATTCAAATCTCCTGCAGGAATGCATGGTTTTTTAACATCAGAGCCAAAGTGACCAAACAGCAGCGTTTTGATGAGGGTGGCGTTTCTATAACTATGACGCTTTTTGATAATAGAGAAAACGTTTACAAGCGAGGAAACACTCACATGGAGCTCAAACAGAAACACAAACTGAAAAGTTCGGCTGAATTGTTATCCAGACGGCTTCCTTCCACAAGCCACACAGGTATGAGATTACTCAGCGTTAAGAAGGTGTATCGTGTTAATTCTCAATTTTAACAGCACTGCTTGCAGTGAATTGAATTTCATTACGGGACTTCCTAGATAAGGCTGCTTAATCCACCTCAGCTGTGCGTGGTGGGTTTGACTCAACTGTTTCACAAAACGGATTTTGCTGCAGTTCTCTAAAATGCATCGAAACGTTTATCGGAGCACTCGGAGGTACAGCAGCCGAGAAAAAGGCATACGGGTTTTTCGCCTGAAGCGTCATCAGTTGGCTGTGAAGCGTTATGACTTTGCGCGTAACACAATCTTCCGTTTCTAGTTGGTGGAATTTCGAGCTTTTTTCAGTACATTGTTCGTTTTGCTCATATCAGACCCAGTCGCTTTTGCCCTATCAAAAGTTAATTTACTGGAATAGTTTACAGAGGCTGAAATTTGAATAACTAGCGAAGATCACAATCACGTTAACCGACTAGTGGCTCGGTTTTATCATCTGACAACCAATAGGTTTTATAATTTGTGACAGATCGCATGATATTCATAGTTGAATTGTATAATAAAAACAGTAAATGCAAATTTGTTTTTGGTGACGTGGAAGCGAAGTGTAAGATTATTATGCGGTGCTGTAAGCTGTTTGCATACTGGGACGGCGAAGGTTCGTGACATCATATGCAGAGATCAAACTACGAAATATGGTGTCAAGTGATTCAAATATGTGTTACTGTTTTGCCAGCAGAGTAAGCACCACTGTAGATCAGTTACTAGTTGGCTTGTTAAGAAATAACAAACACACTGAGTTAATTATTAATTGCGTTAAATAATTGACGGTTCTAGGATTGTTGAATGAGGCAGAGTTGATAAATAGGACTACGAATTCATTACTGATTATGGAAGAGATTTTACTAATTCTGCTAAACAGCTTACCGTTTAGTGGTGTGCAAACTAGGATTTCTGAGCAATCACTGATTCACACCAGTCTATCTGAGACTAAAAATGTTTAGTGAATTTAATAGTAAGATGCTAGACGAGAAACGAATGTTCAGAAGCTTTTAAGATATTTTCGTTATAGTCAGTCAACATCTGAGACCTATACAATCATTATACAGGGGGAAAAGAGATGATTAGTAGTGTTTTGCTGACGAGACCATTCACGGAAGTTGTCCACGTGGTCGCACAGTCTCATGATAATTACATGAAGCTCAATAACCCGGCTAATCCATTGTACATTCAGACGACTAACAGAGGTTCACCTGGTTCACAACACTAGTTGATACCAATAATCACAAGAATGGTTAGATACCTCCAACGAAGTTAGATCATCAAACCTGTTGAATGCGCCATTTGAGCTTGTGACGTAAGACAACATTTGTGAGATGAAACACCTCAACGGCTTCAGCTTGGTTTTACAACGATATCAACCTTATGGTATACTAAGGTAGTTTGCGTTCGTAGAAGTATGTACAATCCGATTCTATGGCAAAACATTATCGGAACATATGCTATCCGAAAGTTTGCAGATTTGATCAATGTCTTACTGTCGCGCCAATGCTATTCACCATATTGATTACAGAAAATTGTATATCTTGCATTCACGTCTGATTTCTAACATCTGTGAAATCAGTAAATTGTAAATCTTGAGGCTTTGATGTGCTTATTGCGTCTCACACTTTAAGTATATGTGAAAATTAAGTAAAGCATTTGTTAGATCTTACAAAATGTCAGTGAAATAGAATTCGAAGAAATTAACTGAAAACAACCAAAAATGACAGAGACATGCGATGTGTTAACTAACAAAAAACAGCAACCTTGTGCATATCCTAATATCTAGTGTGTATGATGATACAGTCAAGAAATACAGTAATAAACGGGAAGTTCACATCAATCCGACTGATGATAGAACAACTTCGGCTAAAACAACACCGGTGATAAGCTTACACGATCTCAATCGTTGCAGCAAATCAAGGTTGACACACCTTACAAACGCTTCGGAAGCATACTGTTCAAGCATGACTTACTAATTCGTTGTCTTTTATACCCCGGTATACTGTTGCATGTCACGTTCGCGGTACAAGGACTTCAACGACAATAACAGAGTACTGAACAGTAAACTTGGTTGTAGTCATGAAGAACGTATTAGGTTTAAACGGAGCAATACAACTGGGAAGCGAGAAAACTTGGTTTAATCTGAGAAATGCCCGATGAAACCCGAGAACCTACACAGGAGTATGACGGTAAATAATCAATGAATAAATGGAATTTTCTGATGAACTTCAAGCTGGTAGGTGAACAGACGTCCTTGGCCTATGAATGGTGGTTCTCCGTGCATAAGGCTGCTCAACACTAATTATTTCAGTTGGAAACTGAAAATGAGTTACTGCGGTGTTTGTTCACAAGTCCTTACACATGAGATTGTGTTTGACAGTGTGCAGTGAACACACAGTTCCATGTTTTCTGATTACCGTATGGAATTGGTTCGTACAGGAGTCATTTAACTGAAGGCNACAGTGTGCAGTGAACACACAGTTCCATGTTTTCTGATTACCGTATGGAATTGGTTCGTACAGGAGTCATTTAACTGAAGGCAGTATTATCGTTATGGTGAAATCTATCACCTAGTTGAATAAACTAAAACGTACATTACGAGCTTACGTGATCAAAAACATGATGGCTGATAAACAACCTTTTCACATTTAACTCGAATGGTAAAATTTCGTGATGTTCATTTGTTGTTGGCACGCGAAAAATTAACCACCTACTTGATGGGGTGTATCAAACCGCTGGGAAAACCAAAGAAATGCATTCTCACAATCACTGTGGCCCTGGTAGCACTGTGGCTCATTGCATCGCCCTGCGTTGGAAAGCAACTGTCTACGTGTTGGAGACAACTCTTGGATGAGCGATGAGTTCGCCCCTGTATAACTGTATGGTCGGGATATATTTCGTGCAATGCGTTAAGCTAACGTCGGTAAAGAACATCTGTTTGAATAAGTAACACCTAAATCTGAGCACTCCAAGGCTTTCTGTGACTAAAAGGCAGTCACTAGTTCGATGCATAAATCTCTCTATGGTCAAATGTTAGTGCGCTATAGCACTTTACGTTGTTCGCGTTTCATGACTGAAATTTCAGCAACCGTCTAAGCGTAACCTGAAACTGCCAATGGTAGCGGGAAAATATTCTGGTTTTCAAAACTGTTCATTCTATCTAAGATTTATAACAATACTTTTAAAAATTATTGATGATTGCATGCTTGCCCTATTTCTATGAATCACACCTTATTTTGAAGCCGTATTCAAATTTCACAAGTTCTGTCATGTAAAATAAATCTGAGAAAACATATTGCGCTCCTCGGTTAGCGAATCTACATCGTTAACCTTGCGACATTTTTCAGTAAATCTGGCAAGAGAATTTGAAAACAAAATGTATTCTTCTGTTCAGAAAATCAGCGAAATACTGGAAGATCTAACAAATCAGGTAGAATTTCCATTACAGTATGGTTAGTTGCCGTCTAATTAGAATTAGTTTCCATGGATGGCGTCATCTTCTGATCAGTTTTAGTGTACCGCACAATATTAAGATTACAAAAACAGATACCAGGATTACCAGCAAAGTTTGAAAGATGGAACTGCACTCAGGACGTTACTTTAAATTTTTCTCTAATACACCAACGTATGAAACGAAGCAAAAATATAGTCATTAAGGCGCACACGAATCGTTGTGAATCAGAGAATAAGATAGGAGTGGACATAAGAGGAACCAGATTGCGAACTATAGGATATTAAGTAGGGTTTCGCAGGCGTTAATTCCGTGAAAATACTGGGACTTGATGCGGTTTAACCCTATCCTAAAACGTTCAGTTGAGCAAAGCTCAGTAATGTTTGTAGCAAAATGTTTGATATACACAAACTTCTGTTGAAGTCGGATAACTCCAAGTGAAAAACTAAAATGCTTGTGTAATTTAACTGAATGAGATGGAAAGCGAATGCTAAGTTTCAATAAATTCTTCCTGTAACCGATCTTGTTTTAGGAAATCGGTCAAGGTTCCCTTTGCTTTGGGTCGAATAAAACCTGGTCGACCTACTGCAGTGTAATGTTTTTTGGGGTGATAAATACTGCAATGACGAAAAAACATCAAATGGAATGGTGCTTTGGAGAATCCCGACAACGAAAATGAACTAACCTTAATATAATGAGTAAGTCTGATATTTATTAGAGCAACCTTGGGGACGATTACACAAAGTTGATTGTACATTTAATTTACGCTGAGGTTTGTGGAGTTTACCGTCATCACTGCCATCACTGTTACCAAGAAAACTTCCAAAATATGGGAAGCGTAAAGTTGACTGTACTGACAAAAACGAAACTTCTGGAACTATTGTGTCTGAGTTGGTTCTATCCAGGGCTACTGTTCATTCAGGGTCTGAGTACAATCGCTTTTTTGTCCTATATACCAAAACTATTTTCGAGTTGCCCATCACTCACATTTTGTCACAGCGTTCGCATTCAGATAGACTTTTCAACTAGCCTCTTTCGAAAAGAAGCACTAGACTCGAGTTTCG
>QNGE01007898.1:3550-20147 GCA_008508345.1 Paragonimus westermani
TTTAAATTTCCTCTCCTTCCTCATACAGCTGTTCTGAAATAATCCAACTCAACCTTCGTTAGCGGATATCACGCTGGGTTTCCCTCGCAGATGATACCGGCTTCATTATCTGCTCACCTGCTGAACCACGGCGAGGGCGGTCTAAGCAAGATCCAGTGGCTCTCTTTACCGCAGAGATATTTGGGTTTTTGAGGCCATGACCTGCAAGGCTGTCTCTAGATCTCCGCGCCTTTCAGCCACTTTTCTCTTATTGGGCTGCCCGTCAAATTGCGCGAAGCTAATTCAACAGGATTTCCTTCGGATCTCACGCGTCTCCATTGTTTGTGTGTCGACGACTGATTGATCACAGAAATGTGATTAACCACAAACGTGCAGAACCGAGTTGACACCTTGTGTATGTAATAGAGGACGATCATGGAATCAGTCCAAGTTGTTAACGATGATTCCATGTAATCTCATGGCCAGGACTGCTGCGACTAATTTGAGTCGCGGGATAGTCACCGCTTTGGATGGTGCAACTCCAGCCATGCTAAACAGTAGTGCACTATTCCTGGTACCTTCATTTGAGGTGAAGCATCCATATGCTACTGCCCCATAACCCCCTTTCGAGGCATCACAAAATATATGCCGCTCGGATAGCTCTGTAACAATAACCTGCGAAAACAGCATGCAGCGTGGAACTCGGAGGGCATCAAGAGCCTCTAAGCTTAACAACCAAGTTTGCCACTCTTTGCGATCTTCTAGAATCAACGGTTTGTTCCATCCGAGACCACTTTTGCACAGCTTCAGAAGCAAACGTTTGCCTGGCAGTAGCCACGGCGAGACAAAACTTAAAGGGTCCTATAGCGAAGAGACACAGGATAGCATCCCTCTCCTAGTCTCCGCCCTGTCTGGGAGCTGAAGGCTCGAGCGAAATTCATCCGTTTCAGCGTCCCATTGGATACCGAGAGTTCGTTGTGATGGTAGGGATTTGGCTGCAATATCCATTAAGGAAGGTGAGAGCTCTGAGGTCGGCATTGATGCTAACACCTCACGGTCGTTCGAAATCCAGTTTCGCAGTCGGAAGCCTCCTCTTGTCAACATGTCACAAACCTCCCTCCCATAGGTCTAAGACCCAGTGCGCCTCGGACACGTCACAACCGAGAAGAATGTTAACCTCACCGTGTTCAATTTCACTGAATTTAACGTCCAGCAAGTACACCCACCTACTGGCTTCTTTCTGGATGGAATAGATAGGTCTGACGGGCAAGTCCTCAACGGAGTAGGCGTTATCGATGGTAACGGTCTCATCTCCATCTATGGACCTCAGATTTCACTTGGCGCTCACGCAATATGTTGCTTTAGTTCCATTGATCGTTGTAGTGGATAGAGCCGGAGCGGTACCCGAGATACCTAGACGATTCAGAAAGTTCTTTTGTACTAGGGTGGTGTCTGGCTGGTTGTCCACAAACGCGTAGGTGTAAAGGTTCCAGAGGGAACCACCACTTGCACCGAGATGACACCTAAACGAGCCTGCTTGCGTGAACAACTGGCTGCACTGCAAGAGCCCTGATGCACTGAAGTAGCCACCACAGGGTCATTGGGCTTCAAGTGTAGCAAGTCATTATACCAACAAATACATCCATCTATGGTGCACCTCAACCTACGCTCGCAGTGAATAGCTAAGTGAGAGGGCTTAAGGCAGATAAAACATCCGCATTTTCGTCAAACGGTGTCCCATCTCTGCTCGACATTCATTGAACGGAATTCAGGACAGCGTTTTAGCCCATGAATCTGCTTACATAAGAGAGCTATCTGCAGAGGGCAATAAACACTGCTTAGTTACCGTGCAAGTTGAGGCCCTCGCCTGTTTGCTGGTATCTGCCGGTGTGTCCAACTTGTTTGAGCCATACGTCGCAGCGGATTTTGTAATTTTTTGGTCACCGTCGTAGGCAACCTGACCAAACCTAATACGAGGAAATCAAGCATTCTGTGGAATAAACTCGCGAAATTGTTCAAAAGTAGGCTCCTGACGATACGCCAGTGAACGCTCCACGACCTCTGCCCATTTGCATCGCATGTTAGCTGGCAGTGATTTAACAATTCTCTCCAAGTTGGTTACAGAGTTCAGATCAGAGAGGTAGTTCAGTTGGGTTGAGGCTACCTCACAGCTCTGCATCTTTATTGATAATTTGAAAAGAACATCTGCTGTACTGTGTACAGTCCTTCCCGCAGGCAACAACCCATCAATGAAGGAATGAGCACCATGGTACGGCTGCCCGTACAAATCATTCAGTATTTCGCGCGCTCGGCGATAGGAAGAGGTTGGCGGAAGCATGACGCAATCCTCAATGGCTTCTCTGGCACGACCTCCACAATAATGTAACAAGTACAACAGCCGTTGACCGTCATTTGATACCTCCCATTCGACATAACACTCAAATTGTCGAACGAACTTCCAGTAATGTATGGGGTCACCATCAAACGAGCATAACTCAACCTTAGGAATGTCAAGATTAGCGGCTGTTGACAGGACAGAATACGACGGATGGACTGGGATGGGATGCTCATCGAGCTGTACCGGCCTCAATTCTGGAACCAGCCTTGTGTTCTCGTTCCCTAAATACTGCTTCACTTTAGCATCACGATCAACTGAATGCTCTTGCTCGAGGTCAAAGTCAGCATGAGCATCCTCATCTTCAGCTAGGTCAAGCAACAACCTAGCCTTCTCAACTTACATTCTCGCCTGGGCCAGCTCACGCTCTGACGTGACTTCCGCTATGACTTCTCGTTCCCTAAGCTCAGCCAGCAACAACGTGGATTTAGCCTGCAAAATCTTTAGACTGCGTGTGGATCTACGACTATGGCTTGAGCCAGAAACTGAAACAGCATCTACAGAACAGCGGACTTGCCCGTCACATCCCGAGTCTTCCTTGGGTTCCATAGGGTCGGAAATCCTAGGCTTCAGCAAACTCCAAGCTTCGTCTGATTGAGTACTGTAACGATTCACGTCTAACCGTTGAGTTACGCGCAGTCCAAAAAAGGTCCCCCAAAATGAGCTAAGGTTTGATCCAACAATTTCTGCGGTAATATTAACGAAATGCATAAATAGTTACAAAAGTCAAACCTCAATCGTTCGCGACGATGGTCTTGTCCATCAAAGTAAATAGCTTCTCAACAGGACCAACAAGGTCAAAGGTGAACCGACACGCCAGTGTAACGTGCAGGCCAGCCGACTCTACTTTGAATGCCCGTGACTTCGCGGACCAAACTTCGGGCAACGTAGACGCACCAGGGGACAGCGTTCTTCCGAAGTAGGGGTTTGAACAACAGTCCTGAAGAGAGGGACAATACAAACAAGCACGAGCCGAAGGCCCAGTAAGCCATGCACACGACTCACACAAACGTAAGCTAAAACGGCACCGACAACGCAGCAGCATGCCCCGTCACACAACTCAAATACGATTCGTGAGCGTTCGCTGGTTCCGGTTGCGCGTTACACCAGCAGATCGGAAGGCCACGAGCTACGTCGATATTTAAGGACATATTAGTTCAGTAAAACAAAATGAGTGTGCGAGGCAATGGCAAAACGAGCCGGGTTTGTGGGAAAAATGGTCAATGCAAACGATGAGGACGAATTTCCAAGATTGGCGAATCAACAAATTTACACTTGTTATCGCTGCAATTTGTAAACATGATCTAAGCTGAACGGCCGATTGCATTTCACCTGTAGCATCCAGTCAGTGGGTGAGGAGAGAATATATTGCGCACCAGCGAACTACACCGGATGCTACGCACACTGCTCTGAATGGCGTAGCACTCAGGTGCATTGGATGATGCAATCGATCATGATTGGTTCGAGCTTCACACAGCCTGTGACCTGTTCACAGATGTATACTGCACAGACTGGACAAGTCCGTTAGAACGTGGAACGAATGAACATTGTGAAACCTGATCCAGATCACATCAAGTAAGCGGCCATGCTCAGGGATTTGGCGACCAGTGGTGACAGGTTGCACACATGTACTGTATTGATTCGCGGTTGGTCGTAGTAAGCAGCTTGTGTTCTGGCACTCTGGTAATCTTTACATCTCGTTCATTCCGTATATTTGACCTTTCGTTGGTTCCTCTGATATTCGTTCTCCGCATTTTCCTCTCTCCCACATTTGTTTGTTCTTTGTTCTCTGTTGTCCATTTTTATCTTGTTTCCTTCCATATATCTTCTTGTTGGTATTTCCCGTCTTTCTTTCTTTTTTGTTCTTCTTTTTCTGTCATCGATTTTCTTGAGTCTTTCTCACTTTGGTTTCTCTGTTTTTTTCCACCGCTTTATTGTTTGCTTGCGCTTCATCTCTGTCAACTTTTTGTGGCATTCTTTCCTTTTTTCTGCGTTTCTCTTCGGGATTTCTCCTGGGAATTCCATTCTACCGCTTTCGCTGCATTCACTGTGTCATTGTGGAATATTTTGCATGATTCTTTGTGTTATTTTTGTCATTCTTCTTTGGTCTCTTTTGGCTGCGATAGAATGCGACATGCTCTTATCATACGTGATATGAACATCTTTCCTGCCCATCTCTCGCTTCACAAAGAATTACACTGTCCTGTTTTTCCCTGACCATTTTCACACCGGTCCCATTCCCCAATTATTTCTATTGAGTAATGCTGCCCGCGAGACGTTTTCTAAACTGGCTGCTTATTCGTGGACACAACGCACTGGACTATAGTTTGCATAATCAAATCATGACAACTTAACGGTTGACGTACTCCACACTGAATGATAGAATTTTTATGAGTGTACTCATGAATCAGTGAAGCTAATTTTGGAATAAGCGACATATTGTTAAGGGGAGTGCGTTTCTGTAAGTCATCTTGCCTGTTAGGACGAGCAAGTCTGTTGCACATAATTACACTTGCTTTGATGAAAGAACCACTGAAAATTCCCATGACCTCTTTTCATGTTGTTTGAAGGAGTACAAAGAATGAAAGTGAGCATTTTACACTGTTACTTTGTTTTAAGATGTCTGGTTGTCAGAGTTCCCAGTAGACTCGTGACAAATATTGACAGCTTGCAATTTTGAAATCTCACACGCCATTCCTCCGAGGTTAAAAGATTCTGCACAACTAACATGCAATCATCTCTTCATGTGATTGACACCGTTTTGTTAAATAATCATCGTCTACGATGATAAGACGGAATTGTTCCAAGCAGACTGCATTAAAAATGGCAGAATTGTGGTGCTTCTACTTGCAATTCCTATAGATGTGTTTGTAAAGGCTGATATAAACCCAGATCTGCCGACTAGTCCAATCCAGTTTCCTACACCACAGATTTACCGTTCACTCTTACATATATCAATCAGTCAGCTGAACTGAACACAATTGCATTTCTTCGTAGAGGCTCTGATTTCCACTTATATTCTATAGACGTAAAGGCCGATCACATTCCAGACACAGGTTTGAGTCGTTTCAAGCAGTTTTGGAGTAGCACAAATCCGAATTCATGTTTGATTCACTAGGTGGTTTTTGTTGTAACATGGCAACAAAAAAAACAATGTAAATTGTTATTTTGTAAGTGCCAGATAGTTAGCTATGTGGTTAGCGTGATATGCAACATGGAAACAAGCATCAACTATTAATCCAGTTCAATTGGGGAATTGGAAGAAAGTCATATGTAGCTGATTTTTGTACACTCAATACTTCCCCTCATTGTTATGTTAACATGACTCAGTGATAATCTTGAACTTTGGATTACTTCCTCTTGAAATTAAGCTGATGAACTGTATGTAACAGCAATTTCTGATTATTCAATAGATATTATAGGAGGCATACCGCTAAAGTGAACTAAATCTAGCAGCTGTAAAAAACGCACCTGCGATAAAAAACGACGGACACAACTTGACAGTTGAATAGGTGAAGATAATGGTGGTGTTATCAATATTCAGTGAATCGAAGGGTGGGTTATCTAGAGGAATTTTGTTGTTCTGCTTTGAAGAAGTTGATGTTCTAATCTTTTTACGTTAATCGCAAATGTTCGGGAACATCGGCGTAAACTCACTTCTTCAGTGCACTTCGGCTGAGAACTTATCATCTGGCACGAATAAAACCCTTTATACAGAGAGTCATAGCCCAAAGTTACAATGTTTTGTTGAACCCACATTTATAAGCTTTCGGTGCAAACTAAAGAAATAAGCAGCGACTAACAATCTAGATGGGCACTGAGATGAACTGACCACAGTAAGCTGGTCCATTTACTATGCTCGAGCGAAGTAGTTACAACGACTGCCACAAAAATTGTTCGAAGAGAGTGTACTGAAATTAGTGACCATGAATTTCAGTTGCAGCAGTGGTGTTACAAACTGGTTCGGCTCTCAGATCACGGAAGTATTGACTAACAGTGAGAATACACGTGATTCACTGAAGAAACCTCAAGCACAGTCAACGCGAAAACTTTGACAGGCAAATATTTATATTACTATATATTATTGAATTTTGTTATATATTTCAAGTAGAACATTACACACAGGTGACTACAACCCTTGTATTCCCATATGCTTCCAAGGTAGCCTCTTTCGAAAAGAAGCATTCGACTCCAGTTTCGCTCTCATTAGAACTCACCACTAGTGCATATCCCTGCCACGGCCGGGATTAGAACTCCGGCCACTCTTTCATGAGGCAACCTTGTTGACCACTGCATTACTAACCTCATATTGGGCACGACCGACTTATCGGTTACCACCGGTCGCTGTGTCTCATATGGGACCTACCATTGCGTAGCTTCGTAGTTCAGCCGGTAGAGCACTTATCGTTTCTATGCATGTGGTTTCTGTTGCTGGTTCGTATCCAGCTGTAGCCCTGAATTTTCACAGTTGGGCCTCACCTAAATCGAATCTGCCAAACTACCCATTAGTAATACAATTTCTGTACTCAAGAGTGGCATTCGTAGATTGCAATGTGAGCTGTTCGAGGTGTTCTGTCGGGCTGTCGATCCCGTGGATCATTTGGTGGATCATATATGGGACAGTTGGACGGGTAGATAACCGAGTCTAAGTACAATACTTCTGTATAGTGACTCCTCCGAAATCGAACCGATTCCAGTAGGCTCACTATTTGTGAAGACCACTCCTGTTAAAAACGAGTCAATTGCTGCGAGCGTAAATTCCTCATACCTGTAAAGAAAAGTATTGTACTATGGCAAAAGTGATGAGCTACCTCTAGAACCTCAAATTTTCAAGCTCAGTATACAGGGAGATTGCAGAATGCATAAACGAAGTCCCGTGCTTACAAATTGCTTGGCTGTGGTTTGGGGAAGAAGGAAACACAAATCTCACAAAACATTTCATCTGGGGGTTTTCTACACCATGTAAATTTCACTGCACACCTTCCTGTAGGAGTGAGAAATAGGCTTGTCAACTGTAACGAAAACCATATGGCTGTTTTTAGAGGCCAAGGTAATTTACTAAAACAGAAATGATGGTCAGGATGAACTCCAACCCAGAAAAAATTGACAGCATTCCGTTAATTCTCAATGAACTGTTGATGTAAGTCCAGCGTACAGAATTACAAGAACACCTGGTTCATCTATTCATTTGAACCGAGCTCCGAATTGTACTCAGTCTTCAACCAGACTGGCTGCCGTGCTAAGAGAACACATGTTACCGTTGTTTGTCCGTTTTGAGAGATACTCCAGAGCTACTTGTTGAAAGGTAGACTCAGGTGAAATTCTTAAAGCTGCATTCGATTGACTAGCATGCGAAGGTCAACGAGTAGAATAGTTCTACCAGCTACCTTCCAAACCAGTCTTTCACAGGCCACCCGATATGTGTCTGTCTGTGTTGGCTATTTTGTGTCAACTTTCTGGCGTAGGTAGACTGTTTAAGTGAACTGATTAAACCAGTCAGCATGCAACGCTAGAGATTTTCGTGTTTATTCAGTGTTAGTTATATTACATTTTAGATCACTGAACCGAAAAACCAAGCTTACTGTGTAAACAAAGATGCCTTTAAGGGCTATATTGTTCTGAACATTTTCGTTAGATTGTGGATCTACGGTCGTGGTAATGTTTTGGACGGCAAAACAAACAAACATCAACACTCCATGACGAAACATATCGGCTACTACTGACCGAACATAAGTGAAATCCAGCGTCCTCTGTATCACCAGAAAGTCGTTCAGAGTTGCACAAGTTCGAAGAATGGTTTACACACGATTTTGCCAAAATTTCACCAGTATTATCGGTGAAATAGTCAGGACATTCGTGACGTCAATACACTGATTACTTAGTGCACCATGGAAACCTTACTGTTTCGCGGAGAAAACTGCCCTTGTTGGTAATCGTCTCCTGGCCATATGATGCACCATTCGATGTATATTTCGTGTTCTGGCAGTATCCATGCGTACCACGATACAGCGTACAAGCTTATTTCCCGTTCAGAGTCATTGCGCTCAGGATGTTTGTGGTCGCCATGTTTTGAGAGAGGACTAGTAATTCAGTACCGTGTCTCCATTAAAGTCAGTTAGTGAAGTCTGATACGCATAAGCTTTCTCATGAATTTAGCGTTCAATATCGCGGAAAGCGTCAATATATTTCAAATCTGTCAACTAGATTTTCTTCCCTTACATTAGTCTACACCTTCCGCGGCTATAACTTGGCAAGTAATTGTCCAGTTTATGGAGTGGTACTGACCATATTATTCATCACCATGGTCACAGAGATTTGGAAGAAAACAAGCACTGGATAAACAATGGCCGAATGTTCTAGACCTCTATGTGAACCCACGCAAAAATGTCCATGGCCCAATGTGTTCTTATAAAGGATAGATCTCACAACTAGATTTATGATGTGCAACGATTCGAGTTGTGTTTGGTTTTGAAATCTTGCAAACTACATGCAGAATATCTGTGTGGGAATTCGTTTTCAGTACAAAGTTCTATACAAGCCATTTCGTTGAGTTGTATGCGTTTTCGAGTTTCTGAATAGAAGTTAACTACCCCAAGTTTTTCACGTCTCGATACGCAACAAAGGCATGGATGAGGATACGTTCTTGAAGATCCTTGGTAAATTCGTGGATTTGGTACACAGTAATATCAATTGTGCTGCAAGTTAAAGTCCACTAATCTGTGTGTACAATAATACTGAATTGTATACGAAAGGTACATGCACAACTAACTCAGGATCGATTTGCCGTATCCTGTCTCTGTCACTAGTACATTCGTTCTACAATGTGAACAACATTTCTATACCTTGTAATTTGCCGTAGCAGTGCAGATGTCGCAGAGCGTATTTGATGTCGTGCAGCTTCGACGTTTAACACGTAGGAGGCTAGTGGGCCGTGACATATTTGAGAGTGTAGTCGACAACCTTGTAACTGAATGAACTATTGTAGACAACAGTGATTTAACGTGATCGGTGACAGCAGTATTTTTAATCAGCCATTCACCTGTCGGCGTAACAGCTGAATTGGCCCGACATTTTGTTGACCTGTATCAGGCGGACTCATAGGTGGAACTGAATAAATGTCCACAACATGAACAGCACAGTTATAGTGTCTCGGTATTTTAACTCAAGGGACAGGGAGATGAACTTCGTTTCGTTCGCTCGTGTGTGTTCGAGATTGTTCCACGGATTAACAGCCCAATCACTAACGGTATACTGCCAAATCAAGCCAGAATCTCAATACCTCAACAATGAAGAGAGTATGCAAGTATGTTAATTACCCTGCGTCATGAATTCTTCATTGCTGTTACTAATTAAATCTGTTTGAACGTTTCATCTATTGCTGATCAACGTGGTATATTTTGTGTTCTATTTCTTCCAGGTAGAATAATTTTCATCATATCTCATGTGTGAAGTCACTCAGAAGATGGACACATGCCTGCATACACTGATTTGCAATTTGAAAGCACATGAGAACTTTCTATCGAATGTTTTATGTTTGTAACCTTGTCAGTTGTTGTCAGTTAATTAAAATATCATTTTGTGTTAATTTCGTTTCTACGTATGCTTCAAATTGGCGATCTGGGGCCCAAGGTGTTACCTGCAAAAACACGTCACACGTTTGAAGTAAGAGGTCTTTAATTCACCAGGATGAAAATAAGACCGCTACATTTGTGTATCACCACAAAGATGATAATTGTAAAAGATCAACCCACCACTGTCGTTAACATAGAGGTAACGATACAAAGAATCAAGACATTTCAGGCGAAGTATGTGGGGTTAGTTTATGCGGGACAAGCAACATACCTGCACGAAAATAATTTATGTATGGCCTACTAACTGAAGCTTAGAGAGGCGAAATATTGCAGCCGAGAGAAGTCTGGCTCGTTCGATAGCGGTCTTAGTTAAAGTGGACCAGAGAGTTACTTGAGAAACGTATAGGTTCTAACCCCCGAACCTGTTCGGTCAATACACCCAACCTCCAGGTTCGTTGCGCTTCACTGGTGGTCGTAGAGCATTTGGTTATTCCTTGTGAAAAAATAACTTGAACTCCTCTGTTAGTCTGATAAAGAAGGCAAATTTCTGCACTAGCCTGAGTCGAACTGACACGCAGACTGTGATTATGGTTTCTTCAAGTGTGACCGAGTATAACTAAAGAATGAAGGGTTTTAGGGTCAAAGTGTGTTCGTTCACAGAGGTGGTTGTTATTGAAAAGACTACAACGAATACTTTGTTACCGACATTCGATCCTCTGGATATACCAGGATAAAACTGTTATGGTATCAACACTGCTTTTTGTCAAACAAAAACAAATGAATTGAAAAGACAATTAGAAAATCGGCATCCCGAATGCACATTGGTTGGGCGTGACCAACCACATACGCAACAGTCCCCGTTACTTCCACGCAGCGTTAATCGTACCCGCTAGTTGCGCAAAAATACGGAAATACGTGACTATAACCTAGTTGGCGGCATTCCGTCCGGATAGTCCTGTCAAAATGACCGTAACCAAAGGATGCTTGCACCTAAGTCCCCACCGCAACTGGCTTGCGCTGCACCACTTACGGTTTCACTCATACACCACGTATCCAATGTAAGCCTGAAGGATTAAGACCGGTAGGTGTGCACGTGAGACCTTTGTGTGCAGCCGGCCAATGCTTGTTAGCCATTTGATAGGCTAGCTCGAAATCGAAACCCCTGTCTCTCGAGAAATAAACAGAAAGAGATTGCAACGGTAAGATCTATACTGGGAAGAAAAATATTGAAAATATAACGCGAGAAGCATTTCAGTATAGAAGTACATGTTAGTGCAATCTAGATAGCATATTGAGTAGAATCGAGATGCACGGTTCGACTGAAAAAACCAGGCAGAGGATTCGTCTTACAGTACATCGACAGTGCTGAGGAAAATGAGAGGTAGAAGGCCACAGACATCCAGGTTTCAGAAAATGGCAGCGGGTGAGTTTAAGACGACGGTAGTCGTTGGTGTACATGAACAAGATAAAAGAGATATAACTGATATAAACTACTTGACCTTAACTTACTCACTGTCTCTTGGACGACGGTGTCCTGAGTACGTTGGTGATCTAATCCAAGGCGACCAGTGAGTTCGCGGAGTCACATATCACAACGCCATATAGTCACATCACAACGATCTGGTGTCCACAAAACCGTCAATTGCCTGTTGATGAATACAACTTACGATGAATTTGGAAGAGAACAAGATCTTGGGATTCTGCTTTCTGCTAGCATTTGTAAATGTCCACATACCGCGAACAAATGACCTTGGCGAATCGATGCATTCCAACTGAACCTCTGCACAACGAAGTTAGTCAGAAGAATATGCGAAGAACAACAGAACCAAATGTCATCTCTCAGCTTTGAGGGGATTATGTCCATTATCTCGGCATTCAAGTGCTCACGCTATTCTGTCTGTCTGACGGTGAAACTTTTGTCAGTGTACAGCAACTGGGTCAGAATCCTACTGTTACCAGTATATTTGGTTCACTTCCGCGTCATGGAAATTGCAGTCTAGTGTTTTCTGGCTAGGATCAGTAATTTTATATTAGTCACCTGATATTATGACGGTCCTCTTGAAATTAAGAAGTACTATCCAAAAGAGGGGATGCCCCCTCAAACTCCCACATGATAGGAGGTGTGGGCAGATAAGACGCCAGTCTCACGTTAATATCATAAAACAAATATAAGGGCAAGTGTTCCGGACCTCGTTTTGTATCGATCGTAATAATCTACTGGTCCCCTAACCCAATCTTATTTGGAAAATGACTGATTTGAAACCTTCTTCCTTGGCCCTTTAGAAGTTTGCGTCGAAATTCTTTTGATCGCTACCCCCATATGATTCAAAAATATCGATTGACAATAATACTTGCATAGGTTTCGGCAGTGTATCCATTCAGTCGGAAGAAGGATAAATCTGATTACTCAATAGTGCCGACAGAGGTTGTTGGTTTCCCTGATACTGTTTGACTAAATCGGTGATGGGTGATAAAACTGCTTGGAGGACCACAGGTAGAAACTAGGATTGGAAGCACAACTTGTTCGAGCTTGTTGTGCGACTGAAACCGACGGTGTGTTTGTGGGTGTGTAAGTTATGGATGTGTGTGTTGTGCATTGTACCCTCTCTGTTACCTTGGCGTGATGACCAGGCTTGTGTGCTGTGCTTACATCCGGCGGGCTTTACTGACATCGGTCTTTGCTGGTTCAACCATATCAGGCTGGCCAAATGGGAGCAACCAAAATAAGAGCAGATGCGTTGGTTGCGACTGATGCCGGTGTTTTGTGGTTTGGTTTGATTTTATGTTTGTTCTTACCCAATCTGGTTTTGGTGTTGGGACTCATTTGGCTCTGCAATTCCATGTGTGTTAACATTTTAAGTATGCCGTTCTCGAACATGTACATAGCTAGTGCAATTTGGTCGTTACTCGTGGTCGATATTGATGTGGTTGTGTGTGTTCGCGTCTGTCACCTGCTGCTTTGCGTTACAAGTTTTCGAGCCAAATTTTTCGGCTGAGGGCTCTGATTGTTCTTGAGTGTTCAGTAGTCGTACAGGGTACCCAACACCGAGATACTGCTGTGAGCGGACATTAACGGGATGGAATTCCTGCTGATGCTTAATCAGCTCCATTGGCTCGGTCACTTCCGTCGGATAGGCGATGACCGTATTCCGAACCAGCTGTTGTATGGACAAGTGGAGGCAGGTGATTGAACTCCCGGTGATCAAAAGCGGTGACACCAGGATGTGATCCAGGTGAGTTTTTCATGTTGAGACATTGATTTTCGAGGTTCGAAATACTTGGCGTTGAACTGGGTGGTCTGAAGCGTACGATTCCACCGGGTGTCCGCGACCTCAACGGGTAGTTATGGTGCGGCCGAGTACGAATGCGCGCGGTACTCAAAGGAGCCATCGGTGCCACAGCTCGTGAGGACGTGACTATATGGCGTTGCGGTGTGTGTGGTCACGAATGTGCTGGCTGATTGTGATCAATATGTCACCAACGTACTCATAGTACACCGTCCGTGAAAAAGCGACGAATGCGTTAGTCTCTGGCAATGTAGGTCATATATCAGTACATCCATTCTGATTCTGCTGATGGTTGCACCGGCCAACACCATGGTTGTGTGGCAACTAATCCGCTGCTCTTTTCAGAAAATTGGGTGTTTCCGCCCTTCTGCTTATTATTTTCTTCAGCGTTCTTGGTGTAATTTACGCTGAATGCTTTGTCTGTACTTCTCGTTGGTCGATCTGAAGTTTGTTTTCTCATCTCTATCTTCTCCAGAGTGCACTAAAATGCATTTATATACTGAACTGCTTCTTGTATTACATGTTACACGACGTTCTCCTCAGTTGAGACTTTGTCGTTGCAATCTCTCTGTCTTTTTATTCCCTGAGAGATTAGGGTTTCACTTTCTCGCTAGCCAATCAATTGGTCACCAACATCGGCCAGCTGGACACAAAGGCCTCAGGCACACACTTACCGGTAGTCTACCTTCGGGTTTACGCTGAATATGTGGTGTGTGGGCCGAACCGTGTGTGTCGTGTGACGCAAGCCACTTGCGGTAATGGTTACGCGCAGGCGTCCATCAGCTTCGGTCATTACTATAGGTTAATCCGAATTGGACGCGGCCAACCATGCCGAACCCATATACGCCCTATCACAGAACCGCCTGTCATTCGACGTAAAGGCTATTTTGTTGGAAATTCACAAATTCACTTATGCAGATGATTCTACGTTCAAATTTAATGTAGCATTTAAGTCAGGAGTGAAACACAGTGGTCTGAGTGTGCGTGTGCGACAGTCGATCAGGTCAACAATGTGTCAATAGACAACCAGACGAAAGTCAGTCAAGTATTTTAACGGTTAACCGAAATAAAACGTCGAATATCCAACAGAACCAGAACGGTAAGTTCACAATTTTCACTTTATAACGCCAAGCCATACAATGCTAGAAGTGCTACTACTAGGCCCAAAATTTTACCATCCGAACTCTAAATGTAAGCGCTAAGGCACAGAGGCTCGATGTGGAAACTTGCATGCGCAACTCAGTGGACTCGTTGCTTCGTCAGAATTTAATGCTGAACACTGTAAGTCAACCCTCGTGAACGCTTGCTGCACTTAGCCAAATAGCAAGGTGCCTAAGTGCAGCTTATTGAAACGTAAACACTTGGACGCTATGAATGAGTTGCAATTCAACCTGACTATTTTAATCAGGAAGCCTGACAAAGGGGCGGGGGTAGTTTTACTCGACACAACTGATTAACTTACCAAGATGTCATCGATTCTATCAGATAATTCCAAGTTCCAGAAGATGGAAAATGATAGAGACAAAAAGGCTGCAATGGAGGGACGCTTATCCAAATTATTCCACCAAATCAAGCAGGTAGACGTTATCGATGCATCAACTTTCGAGCGTATCACACCTACGGGAACGGGCATTCCACGTTTGTACGGTGTTCTCGAAATTCACGAAAACGGACCACCATTAAGACCAATCCTGGATTTGCACAATTGGCCGTCTCATGCGAAATGGCTACTGGAGATATTGGAACCTATCAAGTCAAGACTAACTTCCTTTAGCCTAAAGGACACCTTCGACTTTGCAGACGCAATCGGTTCAGTGAATATCGAGAACAACAACATGTTGTCTTTCGATGTGAATTCTTTATTCACTAATGTTCCATCGCAAGAAACTATTGACTATCTCTGCACCTGTATCGGGAACAATCAAAATGATGTCGGAATTACAGGGGGGAAATTGAAGGAACTTCCATTGTTTTGCACCTGTAATGTTCAGTTTTAATTTAGTGAAGAGTTATATGGATAGAATGATGGAGTAGCAATGGGTTCACCTCTAGCTCCGCTGCTCGCTGAGTTAGAAACTCATAACAAACTCTCATTCTTAGATGTCGCGTTGCTTCGCCGACCAGAGGGAACAATTCAAAGATCCATTCATAGAAGAATTACATGGACGGGTCAATGCACGCTTTTTCATAGTTTTGTTCCGTTGAAGTACAAAAGAAATTTGGCACCTTGTCTGTTGAACAGCGCCCGAATGATTTATACACCGGATAAAATCTGCATTCCCGTAGGTAATTAAAACTCGTGCAGACAGCAGAGAAAAGGCCGGTTTTCATCTGCCTCTCGTATAGAGGTGAGGTTAACAGTGAAATAATTAGGCGCAGACTTTCAAACGCGGCGAGATTGCCTACCCTGCAACCAGACCTATCGTGTCGTTCGACACCTGCCCAGTACTGGTGCCATGTCTTAAGGATAGTTTACTAAAGTTCTCTTCGTCATTCCGTATCTACCCTCTCACCTGTTTTTGTCAATCAGGTTACGTTGGGAGGACCACAAGGCGGCTATCGTAGAGGATTCGTGAACACCTACCGAAATGGCTTCGCAACGGTGTGCTAACGCTCATTTCCAGTCCAATCAGCTCCCACTTAATCGACACTGCTCATCCAATAAATCCGGATGGAGCGTTCCGAGTCATCTACAAGGTTCGTCAAGCCGGCTCCAGAGCTGTCAGAATGCGATTGTTATCAACAGCTGAGGCTATTACTATCAGACTACACAACCCCTGTCTGTGTACCCAAAAACAATTCCCCTCGCTAATCATTCCACGTCCAGTTGAAACCCGAACAAGCGTGAACCACTGGACACTGATGAACGCATACTCATGTAACACCCCAACACATTCACCCCCACCCCCACCCTCTCCCAGTAGTCTGTGATCCGCACCATTTCTCTGCGTTTAATGTCTAGTTTAATTCGTTATAAATTAACATATGACCGACAGTTGTTCTCATGTAAATGTAAAAGCATGATGAGAATGACCGAAAACAGCTGTTTGCAAGACTGACTTCTTGTGATGAATGCCATTGAACATATACTTCTATGTCAATTATTGAAGTTCAGGTTGCACACTTTTCGACATGGCGCGTAATTCTAATACAAGCGTGTGGTTATCGTTCATTCTCTGTGATCTGCTGAATTCGGATATACGGGATACTGGTCTCGCGTAAAGTTCTATCCATTCACGGTCTTGTTTGGATCGATGAAAATTCACCCACAAACCACAGTACTCTGTGGCCATTCAATCCAGCTTCGAAATATGGTTCTCGAACAGTTTCTCAAAATTCTTCGCAACAGACGACACATTTCACTG